>VYZV01040495.1:243562-265083 GCA_013401275.1 Pandion haliaetus
CCTCCTGCTGCTTAGAAATCCCAACCCGGCGGAGCAAAGTCCGTGCCAGTGGGCAGCTAGGGAAAATGGCTAACAGACACGAACTTCGCACAAAGCAGGACCGGCCGGGGGGGGTGGGTGGGTGTGAGAGGGTGACTAGGTGTGCCTGCGCCCGCCACATTTCCTGGGTAAAAGAGAAATCGTACGTTTACACTAGCGCTCTTCTTTCAGGTTGCCCTCTCGTTTGTTCAATACAAAGACCAGCGCTCAACAGCTCCTCTGGGAACCTGCTGGCGGTTGCAGTTGTTTTGCTAGGGAGGAGCAGAGCTCAAGCGCTTATCGCTCCGACCTGCGGTGCCATAGGTACGCGGGGGGCTTTGCGGAGGAGCAGGAGGGGTCCCTGCGCTGGGGCCTGCAGCAGAGGCTGACACGAGGAGGAGAGATGGCAGGAGACGTGCCGACGGAGGGGTCAAGGGAAGGACAGGGCTTGCACGGCGTTGGGCAGCGAGGTTCTTTCTGCTGCTGCGTGCACATCGTGTTAGTTCCCGGTTTTGAGCTGTTTGGTTTGCTCTGCTCCTCTCTCTTTGCAAACGTCACAAGGATGAGACGGTAGTGGGAGAGCAGCCCCCTGCGGAAGGACGTTTGGAGGAGGGATCCGAACGTGAGGGCTACCTGGGAGTCAAGGTCAGGCAGGTCGTTCTGTGCAAAGGGACAGCAGTGGCATAGAAACTGTCCAAAGCAGCGTGGAAATGATAAAATCAGGAAAAGTGTAAAGGAGCAGGGTACTGGTGGTATGTGCAGAAAGGCAGAGCTAGGGTGGTGTTGGTACTGGACTCTGAAGGCAGTGTGATGCTGGCTTAAACGGAAGAGTGAAACAGGAGCATGCTAATGACAGTGGGGCATGTGAGGCAGGAATCGGATCATGAGGGAGGAGATCCCAGTACTCCCGTTGTGACATTGCTAAATCAAAGTCAAGGTTTTGGCCGCAAGAGCACATGAGGTGAATCAGAGAAGGAATCTGTATGATTAAGCAGCAGCTGAGTGCCAGAAGTGAAGAGATGTCAAGGGTAGTATCAGGAGCGTATGTGTAGAGGACAGCAGGTTTATTTGCCATGATAGAAAAGGATTTGAAAGGGAATACAAGAAGCTTGTACTGAGTCTGAGTTGGCAGCAAGAGAATTTTGGAAGGGTGCCAGGAAAAGCGTCACAGATACAAGGCTGAAGTGAGAACGGAATACAGAGCACAGAGGCAGCTTCAGCAGTCAAGCGGTTAGGAACGGGCACGAAGGGCAAGAGGGCACAGACAGTCAGCTAGCCGGACGTGATTTGGGGAGGAAATGACCAAGAAAAAACCCAAACCCCTGGGAGATGGGTGCAGAAGGGTTCAAGGTTTTGTTCTTTATCTAAGGTATTCAATGGCCTGGGCTCAGCATATCTAAAAGATCACCTAATGCTCTGGGAAGATGACGATGGTGGCACTTAGCTCCTCAGGCAAAACAGAACTTTTACCGTGAGGGTGAGGTTCATCTGTGCAGGACTCAGCAGTTTCCCAGGGGCCTGCTAGGAAACTCTCACGGGAACTCAGAAACCCCATAAATCTTTCCCCTTCCCCCCATCCACAAGCAGAGTGATCTGCTTTGTCCTAATTTAAACACACAGTCTGTAGGGAGGAAAACATTTATACTGTTGGCTTTAAAAAAAACCCCAAACCCTGAAAATCCTGCCAAAATAGAAACTGCACATAAAGCCCTCCCCATTGAAAGAGGGTGAGAATGGATGAAACAAGGCAGATGTTACTTACAGGCTTAGTGAGCTACTGGAAGAAGCATCAGGCAATAATGAAGGAACTATGGAGCCATTGTGAAACAGGCAAAGATAAAGAGAAGATACAAATGAAGGAAGCCTGGATGTTTAGAGGACAGAGCGTACCAGATGGTGAGGCTGACTTGAATCGAGGAGGCAAGATCAGTACGTATACATCATTCTGAGATCCAGCATGCAAAAACGATGCATCGGTCTCCCAGCCTGCAGCGAAGGGAATGGGACTACCATACGAATAAGGAATATTGAGGTTTGCAAGCCGTGAAACTGTATTATGATATCTACTGTTGAAACAGTTCTGGCGCTTTTCTTGGGCTCCATTCCATCTCCTGATGCTATGGGCACCCTTTTGAAATACTAAATAACAGCATATTTGCAGTAGATTAGGCTACGCCTTCCTCCACTTCACATTACTATCTCACGATTTGTGATTGCAGTGTAATGTCCTGGCACATCCTGATAGGAAAATGCAAATGTTGCATTTCCATGGCATGGCCTGACAATTTAAATTTCTCCCCCGCAAAGAGGTAACACCATGTGTATGTTGATTGCATGCTGTTGGTACAACCTTGTTGTTAAAATACAGCCATACCCTTATACCTTGGTGTGTGGAAGTCAGACGAACAGAAGATACAGTGAAGTTTTTCTTGCTCTGCTTTAGAACCTGTTTCCTCTTGGCACTCATCGGTTAAACCTATTGTCTTCAAATGGGGCAAGGTCAAGACCCCGTCCAAAACGGCCTGTATTTTTGTTACCCAAAATATAGGTAACATTCACTGAAGTGCAGAAACGATTGTTTCTGGGATCTAAAGGCAGATGCTGAGGTAGATGATGGTCAAGTAAGTGAATTTGACTTGATTCTGCTCCCTTGCTGTTACGACCAACTCCACTGCCATCAGCAGATGCACTAAGAAAAAGGGCTCAGGAGTCATGGCCTGTGGCCACCTGAGGTAACCCGCATCACATGGCTGCTTTGATGCTGGCTAAGCTGGCAGCTCGTGAGAGCTCATGTAGTTAAATGAATTGTGGCAGGCATCACCGTCATCGTGCAAGCTGGTTTATGAGAGGCCTGGAATACAAATCAGCAGAAGTTACGAGGTGGTTGCTTCAGGTCTGCTGTGGCACATAAGAAGAGCGTGATGACCTGCTCAGCACCACAGTTCATTGCATTAACGTAGCTTTCATTCCTGTGAATTATCTGTCAGCACGTCATGATTTACATGATCCGTTTGCTACTTGCAATTATCTTAAGAAAGGCAATTTTAGACAAAATACTTGCTTTAAAAGCTCTAGGCTTCTTTGCCGTTTCTCCTGCAAAAAGCTATTGAAGAATTTGGCACAGTTGTCAGCCCAAGGCCCAGACTGTTGAGATGTTTGGGAGCACGAGTGGAGACTGCAGTGTGTTATCAGAGGCACACACAAGTCGGCGTTCATAGTTCCTGCTAGAAGCATACCTAGCGCCAGCTGGGCTCGGGCTGCAGCCTTTCACCAGCGGTGGGTCCTTTGCTAGGCTCCGAGAGAGGTTCAGCGCGTGGAGTGACCTTAGTTCTGCTGTCTGATTTCTACACTGCTTCACCTCTAGGTAAGGGTCATGACAGGTTAACATCCAGCTGTTCACCAGCGCTTGGTGCCTATGGTTTAAGTTTTAGCTGCCTAGCAGCTTGTCTCCAGGGAGAAGCGGGAGGTCAGCAGTCCAGAGGCAGAGGTGTCTCATGATGTGCAGAGCAAAGCGCTGCTGAGGGCTGAATCCAGCGTGTCGTACTCACCTGACGGCAGTAGGTCTAGTCAGGAGAGCTGGCGAACTTGAGCCAGGAGAGGAGAGAGATGATTGTGAAATTGGAAGGCATTTCCCTGTCACTATGGAGTCACTAAGGGAACAGGCATATTTTCTTCCTGTTTACATAACATGTCACCAGTAGCTCTGCACCCATCTCTGGTGAACTGCAGCCACAGTTTTCAAGCCACATTGACACGCCATGGCGATAAAACTTGCCAGAGCTATTTTATGGTCTGAAATAAAGAGGGTCCCTGGCGGACACAGGGCTGGCTGCGCTGGGCCTGGGCTCGCCGCGGGATGCTGTGCTGCAGGAGGCTGCATCACGGTGGGCTGAGAGGAGATGGAGCCATGGCCTCCTCTTTGCTGAACGCCCACTGAGGCTGCAGCCACTGAGGTACAGGTGAGGGCAGACTGGAAGGTTGCCCAGGTATGTCACGGGGGTGAAACTGCTCCCCAGGGAATCTGGAACAGCAAGGTACAAACTACATTTCATCAGTACATGTGTGAGGCTGAACCTCACCGGGAAGTCAGGCCTGAACTGGAGTTCCACCAGAGTGACTAAGAGGGTGCTGCCACACTTTCTGTGTCCATCTTAAAGTGCAGTAGCTCATGGCTTACAACCAAAGGTATTCACATTTCATTCAGGACTGTACACACCCACATCATACCGCACAGGGGACATTTGCAATATATAATTCACCATTTATTCACAATACTGTGAATGAAAAAGTGAATTTATTCCCAGAGGCTGTGGCAAGTGCTTTAGCGGTCCTCCATTTCATTGCAGAACCAATTTCATTGCAAAAGAGTTTTCATTTCATGTTGTGATGGTGAAAAGCGACAGAGTCCCCAGCTGCACCAGTAAGAGCAGCAGGCTCCAAGCACGGGGCTGTCACAGGGGATTAGTCATGTCCTTAGCCACAGGACGGCCGCGGAGAAGAACAAATCTTGCTTCCCTGTGTTTACAGGCTCCTTTCACAGTCAATGTTTTTCTTCCCTACAGAATACAAAATTACACAAAAATGTAAGCTTCCTGACCTTTACCTGATGGCCTTTCTTTCCGAATGTGAGAGAAAAGGCTGTGGTTTTGTTCCGCAAGGTGTGCGGAAAGCCTTCCCTAGCCAGACCAGCCAGCTGTTCGTTGGCGAACGGGTGAAGGCCACTTCCCGCTTCCCTCGGCAGGGGTTGAGGGGCCTGGCAGCCCAGTGGGCTGGGATCAGCTCACCGGGACAGAATGTGTCCCACTGTCCTTGCACTCTTCCTTCTTACCATTCCTCTGCGGGAGGGCACCGTGCTAAACAGCAGAACACCCCTTTCTAGGATCCAAGCCAGATAGGACTCAAAAACTCTGCGATTTTGGGGGTTCTGCAGTGTTTTACTTGCTGAGCTGGGATTAGTGCCTGCAGAATAAAAGCGCTCCCATGCTGCTGTTTGCTCTTTGTGCAATATCCCTTTGAGTACACTTTGCAGTATCTTGGTTGATACTGTAGTAGATACTCGGCATGGTATCTTTAAGTACAATGACTGTCACACAAACGGAGGATCAGCACTTCCTATTGGGGATACAAGTCACATTCCCCACCCCAAGATTAAAGGCACATTAAATATTTATACAGCTGTCACGCCTTGAGGCCCCATCTGGATTAAGGTCCACAGTACTTGGTGCTCTCAAAAGTTGTGATAAGAGCCAGTCTCTGCCCCAAAAGAATGCAGCCCCAGCTCAGGCTTACCCACTGCCCTGGGGCGGTTGTTTGCCTGCGCTGCCCTGCCATGCCTATTTCATAAACCTGCTTGCAGAAAGGCCGGTTGTGTTATCGGTGGTACTAAAGGGTGGAGGCTTTGTTTTAATGCTGTGTTCTGGCTCCCGTTTGTTTTACAGATGAGGACCCTCCACTAAAAATGCCTGACTTCTGTAAGATGCGCCATTCCTGAAGCGCACGGGATGGGAGCCTGGAAAAAAACCAAACCATACGGCACGGGAGATGCTTTCTGCATGGAGAAGTACCTCTTCTCATGGGACAATTTTTCCCCATTACAAGAAGAGGATTTCTGGTAGGTAGAAGCACAGTCCTTGACCATGGGAGGCCTACATTCAGTTTCTATTCCTGAGATGTCCTGGGCAAGTGACTCTGCTTTTTCCTTGTGCAACTCCTTAGCTATCAAATATTGCTGCATCACCCGGGTGTGTTGCAGGCATTAATGCAGTCAAGGAAGCAAGACTGCCTCAGGCGAGTGGCCTGCAGGTGGCAGTGGGATGGGTGTGCCTGCTCACTGCTGGGCATGGTGTTAACCGCTGGTTTCACAATTAGAAGAGGCTTCGGCAGCAGCAGGGCAGGAAGCAGAACCAGTGGCTGGAAGTGACTAAGCCCAGGACTGGGGATGGGGTGAGAGTAGCAGTTTCTGGTCAGGGCAGCCTGGCATTGCCTGCAGAGGAAATCCTGGAAGGAGGTGACCTTGAAGGGAAATGCAGGGGTGGGATTTGGACCTCTCACGGACTGGGACGGCAGTGGCATCAACAGGACTTGTCTCTGAACACAAGCCTGCCTGCGGAAATACAGCCCTGAGAGTAAATAAGATCTAGTACTCAGCAATCCAAGCATGTGTGTAACATGCCCTTAACCATCATCTTTATCCACATCTGGAAGACTATTGAACGTCTTCCTCTAGCAACTCAAAGCACTTGCTCCCCATGGTGCCTGCTGTGTCTGAAGCGGTCAGCTTTAGCACAACAAAGCAAGCGAGGCCGAGCTCACCTTTACCTCCAGCATGACTTGTGGCTCACAGCATGCCTAGGGAAGATCCTTACATGAGGCACTGGGCATAGCTCAAAAGTGCAGAGCCAGAACCAGCGCGTCACTGTGGAGGAGTAACCCAAGTACAATACCTGCTGCTACTGCTGCATTTGTGCCTTTCTGTTATCTTGCTGCTTCCCATGACCTGCTTATTCACGTGCACGTTCCTGTACGTTATCATGCTGCAGCACGGCGCAGTGAGGAGTGCTCAGGCGTTTTTGCCAGCATATTCGCTGGGACTTCATTAGCCTCCAGGGACCTGCTTGTGAGATGAATTTAGGTCTCTAATAATCTGTTCATAGGCTGCTGCCTCACACTCTGTGTGCATTGCCAGTGGTACACAAATGGCCTGGCTTGATTTGCCAGTGTGTTTTAACAGGTTACCCCCAGAGATCCCAGCAACCCCAGAGCAGCGCTTGCTGGGTGACTGGTGAGCTTTTCTCCCCGAGCACCAAGCAGAGGGCTGCTCTGAACAGCTCTGCCGAACTTTGTCCCCCTGAGAAGGGAGTTCATCCCAGTGAGATAAACTGCAGCCCTTTTGATCCCTGTTCCAGGAACTGGCTGTCACAGTCCTTGCTGGACCACATCTGCACGAGCTGTGTTTTTGTGAGGGAACTGCGCCAGGGAGCTGGTACGACACACCAGGAACCTTTCCCTGGCTGAAAGCGAGCTGTACAGAGCCATGCCCCACCGCTCACACTGCTGCTCTGCATTCCCTGCGCTGTGTGTGTTCCCTGCTAACCATGAATGTCAAAGTGCCTGGAGCTGCCATTTTGTTTATTTTAAGGATGGCAATGACTAACACTTAGGTATCGCCTTTCAGAACTCTTAAAAATAGAAGTTAAAAAATTGCTTCACATAATCCTTACCATGTAATACCTTCCTGGCTGAGAGGAAGAGACCAGCCACAGTAGCAACAGGACGTGAGTGTTTTGGAAATTAACTCTGATCCAGAGAGAAGCATAATTACAAGTTATTTATACAGAGCCTTTTTCCTTCACAGACTGCGCAGAAAGTGGATCAACAGAATGATTCCCATTTCACAGCAAAACAGAGGCGGGTTGCTCAGACAGCGGCAGAGCTGGAAGAGGATCCAGATACTTCAGCGGATTTCAGCCTACTTGATTAGAGCTTCCTTGCCTTGTAATAAGTATATGATCAGTAAAAGATAATTCTGTAGTGGTGGTAAGGGCAATTAGACATACAGGATTCATCGTTTATGTTTTCAAACATTTAAAGCTCCCTGTAGAACAACTGCCTTCTGCCAGTTCTTCTTTATAGGGATGAAAAAATAGTCCCTTCCCTGATTTCTTGCGAACTGGTGTTTCCCAGCTGTGTGTATCATCAGTGAATCAAATAAAGACAAATCTGGCCTCTCATTTCCAGTTAAGCCTGTCATGTTATATGGCACTACATAATATGTCAAGAAACCAAAGCAGCTGATCTGGTGTGTCATTGCTACAAAAGGAAATTAAAACAAATACAGATTTATGAAAGAAGGCCCATTTTTGGCACCAGGCAAGGATTTCCTGGCTGACTGCTAATACCAAAGTGCAGATCATCTATTTTATGTTAGCAAAGGGAAATCCCAGCAATTCATGCCACAGCATTAAAACACAGGATTCTAAAAATAGCATTAAAAGAGCTGGACTGGAAACAATAATAAAAATGAAAAGGCAAACCTTGCCTTTTTGTTTGCTTGCTTGCTTTCTTGAAAGTAAGAATGCTAAATTCAACCCCAAGAGGTAATTTCAAAATGACAGGGCCTGAAAGGTGAGATGAGAATATCAAAACATCCAGGTGGCTTGTGTGGGACGGCTGCAGGAGCCTCTTCTCCCTCCTTGGCATGGTTTCTGCTGCAGTCCCATCCTTGGTAAACGGCAAGGGAGACGAGGCCACTCTCCGCCACTTGGGAAGTGAGGACAAGCAGGGAGGGGACTGATGGGCCGTGGACAGTCTGAGGATTAAAGAAAACACCCCCAGGTCTCTTCTTCACTGCTTTTTCTCATGGATCTCCCTGTCCTCCCACTCAGTTTCTCCCAGAGGTCTAACTCTCCCCTTCCTCTATACCCAAATATGTAATGTCTTCCACCATTTTAGGCATCCCTGCACTCAGCCCTTACACTTTAGAGCTTTTACCGAGCTAAATCCGCATACTACAGATGCAAATGGCAAGTAAGCCCCAGCCAGGGCGTGGCACAATTTAAGGTAACTGGGTTTCAAAAGCAAATTAGTGAAATCAGTTCAGTTCCCCCAGAGCCAGTGTTTAGTCTGTGTGCTGTTTGGAGGAAGCGCACTGAATTAGGTCTTGTCCTGCGGTGAGCCTAGTTCAGTGAGACCTGTCTGGTGCGGAGCAGAGGTGCAGGTGGAGATAAGTGGACACTCAGGGTGAGCAGTCAGGACAAAATCGTGGCAATTCAGAGATACGTAATCCAGGCTGCATGGCTTTCGGAATTCAGCTTTTTATTTATCTGTCTTGTTGGAGGACATATAAATCCTCACACAGAAACATCACGAAAGACAAGTCATCAATTTAAGAATGAAAAAATATTCCACGGAGGAGCAGAAAAGAACAGAAGTACTTTTGAAGATGACTGCAGGGAAGGGAAGAGAGTATCTGGATAGTCCTGAGACTTTCCAGGCCTCTGAGAATTGCCCACAAATGCAGCTTTCTTTCATTTAAAAAAAGTAGTGAGTTGTGGGGTTGTGTACTGCCCCAGGTACCCCAGCAATCGCCTCCTGTAGATGCTTTTTCTGCGAGGGGACAGCAGGAAGGCATCACGTAGCAGAAGATAACACATTGCGTGCTGGCAAGCAGCACCAAGAGGCAGAGTTTGTGGTGGGATTCCAGCTGGATGAAACGATTGCTACTGCACAGGGACATTTTTCTATTTAAGTCTTACGTTTGTTTAGGATTTTTAAAACTTGTGCCTTTAAAAAGGAGGGTGATTTCCCAACCTCTGTGTGCTTTATCAGAGTTTCGTCATTCCTTTTCAACTATGTTACATTTTTCCCATGATCCTGATAATTAATCCACATCGATACACATTGAATTCAGATGCTTCACTGTTGGACCTGCAAGTTCGTACTGTTTGTTCCGATACAACCCAGGCCCCTCACTCCAGGGTGCAGGGTGTGTATGGTGAGGCAGGGATGAGAAACGGCTTCACTGCTGAACCTGCCTCCTCTTGCAGTTACATTCCCTCAAACCCACAGGGAGAAGAAGAAACAGGGCAGAATCATCCCTTGCTGAGGGCCCTCCAAATACCATTGGGAGACCACACATGAAAACACATCTCATGTTATCCCACCATAACGTGGGAAAAATCAAGCATCCCTAGGCCAGAGAAATGATGTCAGTGTGTGCAGGTTTCTCATGGTTGTCTTAAATACACAGTGTCCTTTAAAATACCAGCTTGGTTTGCTCGAGGATGGAGGATGGTTGGGACTCGCTGCGTTGTCCCAGGAGATGAGCAATCCTTGTAGCATTATTGTCCCAAGGAGATCCTTTGAGCGTTCTGTGCGTGACTCCTTTTGCAAACGCCTCTTCTTTGGCAGGTTGAGAAAGCAAAGTTTATGAGAATTTCTAGTGTTTTTTCCCTTGGAAACAGTGTTTCTCAGGGAATTACACTGTCTGAGTGGAAGAGGTCAGGACCACGCAGTGGGGTATTTATACAGCTGGCTGATCAGATTGCCTTTGTATAGTTTTTCCAGAGGTCTAGTTGTACATGGACCTACCAATTCATTCTCGAACCTGACTCGTTAAAATTCATTAAAATTCATTAAGTAAGCAGTTTGGTATGGCAATGTCCAGGATTCCTTTTCCATATTTTTTAGCATTCCTGCTAATCCATAAAATTTAGCAACTCAGAATGAAAGCCGCAGTCAGAAGGAGCTAATGAGGTCCTCCTGTAAGGGTCTGGCCTCCACGGGGTGTGTATATACAATTCCCATTAATGTTAATTGGGCTTACACAGGCACAGCAAAGGGAAAATGTACCCTAGAAGACAGAAAAATCTACTTATTTGTCCAGACAGGTAATGATCCCCTGTTCCACAGCTGGGGATGGTGACAGCCTTATTTAGTACAATAGCTATAGCTATTTTTGCTTTACCTCCCCCTCAAAAGCCACAAGATACATTGCAGACGAAAAGGTTGCCAAATAAACTCAGTCACATTATTTATGCTATAACAGCACATGATTTAATACAAAAAGAAAAATAAAACCCAAGCACACTACTAGCACCCTGGATCAGGGGAGCGCTTAGCATCTGCTTAACTTTCAGCACGTATTTGAACTGTAAATAAGATTTAAATACATTTCTGACTTGGACCTACAGTGAAATCGGCAAAAAATCTCAACTGATGACGCAAGATGCTGGAGGGTGTTGGGAGTCTTGTGCACTCTTTGTAGCCGTTGCTTTGCGTGCAGACCAAGATGGCCAGCTACAGCTGGGCTGCTCCAGGGCAAGAGAGGAGAGCGAGCGATGTCAAGAGCTATCAGAAAGGCTCATCACGGACGTGGCATTCCCCGCTGCTGCCCCCGTAGCCTTGTGCCGCTAGTGTAGCTAATCTGTTGCTGTTACCCAGCTAATCCTCCCCCCATGCTCACAGGTCCATCGACTGCTCTTCCCCCTGCACCGGCTGCCCTCAGCGGGACTCTGAGCCTCTTAGGGCAAAGATCATCTTAGTGGTTTGCCCACTGCCTTCCGCTGCGGGCTTGCTGTCCTCTGGCTGTTACCATAACACAACTCTTTTCAGTTGTTATTCCTTCACAAGACAACCTTCATAGTTTTTCCTGTCCCTCCTCTGCAAGAAGAACTGCTGCCATACTGTTACTGCAGCCCCTTCACCGCAAACATGACATCAGTGACTTTGTGCGCGTGGCTGTAGGACTGAACAGCAGCTGAGACCTTTCTGCTGCGTCAACGTGGAGCCTTCACGGGACCTTGTAGCCTCCCTTTCCCTCTCCTCAAAAGGGCCACATCCCAGAACGTTGTTGATTTTCACCTTTTACTTCAGTGCTGGAAGAGATCTAACCAGTGCCTCCAGACCCAGCCAGAGCAGCTTCAGTGCTGCTAGGAGGTGATTGGAGCTGAACCAAGACATAGGCTGAAACTTGTTGCCATAACTATTCAAATAAAGTATTTCCCCAACCAGAACCAATGACAGCGAACAGTTCGTGAAGCGACAAAGAGAGTCTTGAATAAGTTTCATGAGAAGGAAAGCAAGAACATGGACTGAGAAGTTTTGTTTCAGGTCAGATTAAGAAGCCAGCTTTCGTTAGCTGATGTTCGCCCGCGTGGGAAGGAGCTGGGAGAGACCTTCTGCTCTGCACTGTCACAGGGGCACGAGAAGTGCCTGGGAAGGGGCCAATACTTCTTTGATCTGCGAGGGCCCAGACAACGCAGCGTTTCATTAGAAACCTCGTGTGCAAGCAGCGTCATTTACTAGAACAGGATTCAAACGCTACCTGTTGAAACAGTAAATGGAGCGGCTATAGTCCAGCACCCTGTTGTGAAGGTGGACTCAGCACGTGCTGCAAACTCTCCTGCTTAGCAGAGGACACAGATGGGTCTTCTCAAGCTGTGCAGGGGGCACCAGGTCCGTGCTCGCTGCCCGGCAAGGTCCTCCCACATTGCAGCTGCCTGCTAGAGCAGTTCATGCTCAAGCAAACCTGTACTCGTGACACATGCAAAACTTGAGCCATTAAAAGCCATTTACACGAAATCCACAACAAAATTTCATTCACATTTAAAATCAGTCAGGGTTTTTTTGGGGGGTGGGGTGCTATTATTGAAACTACACAGCAACGAGAGGCCGTTCCCTGCGACTAATGAATTCTATTCCTCCGTCCCCTAATCCCACCAACTCCTACCAAAGGATGTCAGCAGCGGACATGGCGCTGGATTAGCGCGCATCAGACTCGTAAAGGAAATCGTTAAAATTCACTATCGTTAAAAAGGTCAAGTAGCTTGGAGGTGTCCTGACAAGCTGAGCGAGGCTTTTCAAGTGCTGGCAGAGGAGCTGCTGGCTGCGCGGCTAGCCTGGGAGCTGTCGTGCAGCCAGCCTCCCTCGCACACATCTTGCTGACCCAGTCGATTGCATCACTTGGTCTCCTGAGGCAGAATCTGCATTTTTCCACATAGGCCCATATGGTACATTCACTTGAATAATGAATTCCTATTTCCGGAGGAGAGGAGCTCTCCAGCAAAGTGATGATTCTGGGAATTTTGGAGGGGGATGGTGGCTGGGGCTAGGGAAGAAGGTCTGTGACAAGCAGAGGGAAAGACCAAAGGCTTTCCTTCTCACCCCTGCCAGGAGGGTGCCAGGCCCACATATATACATACATCTGTGTTCCTGGGCGCTTTCCAGCTGCTTTTTGGGGAATGCTAGACAGGAAATTGATGCCACAGGGCAAATATTCATTCCTCCCGACTTCCCTCCCAAAGCAAGCACAGATTTGCACTGGCTAGACTCGCTTCCTGCAGAGCACCGTGGCTTCCCCCAGCACGTTCAGAGCATGGCAGAAATGACTAAAATGCATGCAAGTGTGGAAAGACAAACAAACGAAAGCCAGCCGGATGTTTGCAACACAAACCTAAGGAACACAGAGCTCACGGGAGAAGCTGATGCGCGTGTTGCACTTCCAAGCCAGGCTGGAGATGCTGCCAAGCTTGTAGCTGAAGTACGAGTGTGGTATTCTGATGGTGCATCCCTTTAAGTCAGGTAGATGTACCACTGCGTTTTCCATATTTGCATCCTGGACTTGCCCATTGCAGGGAGAAATTAGAGGTGATGAGGATTTTACTCGTTAGAGGCATCAAGGCAGCTTGCAGCCGCAGCTGTGCTCCTCTGCACCTCGCCCCGCTCCCTGGCCCAGGGCTGAGATGCCTAGAGCAAGCTCACACTGAACTTTGCAGTCCTGGGCTGTGGGATTGACTGGCTCCGCCGGGGAGCTCAGCTTTGCTGGCCCTTGCTTGTACCTTATTACTGTTCTCCCCAGGGTTTGCATTCAGCGTCGATAGTAATCCTGCCCGAGTCTGGCGCCCTGCTTATGATCTGGAGAGCAGGCAGCATTCCCTGTGAAGAGGAGTTAATGGGTAAGAGCAACCTAGTGTGGCAATTGTACATTTAGTTGTGCTTACTTCAGCTGTTACTGCGCCTTGGAAGTGTTATCAGTGAAAAATCATTTATTGAGAGCTCTTGCAGCTTTTGATACAGCCCCTCGTGAGAAGCTCTTAGCAAAGCACGCAGGCTGTAGGGGAGAGGTAAAGCCTGGCTGCCAAGTGCGTGCTGTGCGCCTGAGAGAGAGAGGGAAAGAAAAAGAGGAAGAGAAACAGCCATGTACCACCCTGGAAAGAGCAGCCAGCCTAATGACAGCATTTCCTCGCACTTCTGTTAACGCTCAACCTAGCAGGTGAAGCGAAGAGCGAGGCAGCAAATCCTCTCTGTACCGCAAGCAATTCAGCAAGAGCTTGGCAGGACTGTAGCAGAGTAGCTCGCCGAGCAATACGCCAGCGCACGAAGCGCAGGGAAGACACAGGCAAGAGCCCGTGTATCAGAAGGAGCAATCTGAACAACTCGCACGCCGAGCTCTCGTGTTGTAACAACCTCCGCGAGCAGAAACAGAGACATCTGGGGAGGGCAGATGAACTCTGCGTGGTGTCGAGCGAGCCTGAAGCGAGAGCGTGAAGCGAGAGCCGTGGCTCTGGCTCTTGCAGCCCCTCCCTCCCGCCAGCGATTAAGTTTATTTGCATTCTGGCCCCAACAGTAAGGAGGCTTGGGGGCACATTCTTCCTCGAGGTAGCTCCATTCAATGCACACACAAGCTGGGCCCACTGGATATTAAAGCAGAATGAGCAGCAGGTCCATAACAGCACTGGGTTTAGAGCAAGCCCTTGCCTGGATACAGCCAGCAACAGTTTTAGTCTTCCTTCAGGACAGATTTTTAGCACCAGCTCAAGAGAAAAGTTCCAGCATCTGTTCCTCACAACCGGGGGAGGCAAATAGGAGGACAGGAGCATTAAGGAGCATTTTTGGTGCTTCTGTTTTTGGCTAAAACTGCTGCTAGTTCTTCATTCTCCCTTGGCGTGAGCATCTGCCCAGATACAAGCATCTCACCACAGCTGCTCTCAGCCGGCAACTGCTCCTGGTGAGATGTGCAGGTGTCTCGAGACCCTGGGCTGCGTCCCACACCTCATCCCCAGCAGCCTGGGCAGAGGGGCACCGGACCGCGTGCCTTCTAACTGGGGTGCGCAGCTAGATTCAGCCTCTTCCCAGAGGGCAAGCGAAATCAAAAGATGTTTGAAGAAGGGCAGCAGGAGCAGTTAGAGGTTTGGGAGACTGTATATGCAAAGGGAAAAGCAGGCAATCCTCTCCCTTACACACACGTTGAGGTGTGCTGGGCTCAGGTAGCCTAACACAGCCCTAGCAGCTAGAACTCAGCAGCGCTAAGCCACTACAGCTTTTATTTACGTAAAGCCACCGCGATGGCTGAGGAGAGTTTCCACCACCCGCGTTTCATCCCCTTTTTAAAACAAAAGACGCATAAATCGCTGGTGAACCCCATCTCACAACCCCTGCCCAGCGCTGGCAGGACAGCAGCCTCCTGCAAAGCCCTGTGCTGAGCACGGGGAGGGGGACGAGCTGCCACTGTCCTCTGCCTGCCTGCGCTGTGCCCGGGCAGGAGATAACAGGGGAACAACTGGTTCCCAGGAGCACAGCCAGTTACCCATGGCTTATGAAAGAGCAATGTCAACCCCCGGTCTTTGGACGTCTTTTCCTTTCAATCAGCTATTTGGGTGCTGATAGAGGACCTGACAGCGCTGCTGATTAACACCTGCCCCGTGCAACACACGCTGTCCCAGCATGTACCCCCTGCACGCTCAAGAAATTTTATCAACCTGCATAAATACCACTTGGTGACAGAACAAGAAGCCTCTGATACGTCTAAAGAGCATTTCACAACTCAAGCAGTAAATTAAACCTGACCCGCAAGAGCTCGTTCACAAGGAAGTCCTGTACGAGAGCAGGACGATAGGAAAAATTCGCCTTCTCCCTCTGGAGCACCTCCAGCACAGAGGTCAGATGTGGTGAGGAGCGACCGAGGAAGGTTAAGTGGAGTTCACTCCATGGCTCGCTGTATATTTGGCTATCTCAGCTTTTTAGGGCTTATGCTGAAGATCTGAGGTGATGAAAACCAAGCAGCAACGGTTGGTAGGTATAGCTGGTCACCGTTATGGAGGCGCATTGCCAAAAGTGCTGCTCTTCTGACTGTTGCGAGCGTTGAATGCCTTGTCATGGCCAACTGATGCTAGGAACCAGCCAGCAGGCCGGGCTAGGACACATGGTGTGCTTTTAATGCAAAACAATATTCATTATTTAACTGGTATGCTGCTTGCAGTAATTATTCGGTTTTGTGTATTATAATGGCCTCCAGAATGTGGTAAAAAACGTAGACTCCTATATATAAAAAACTTCTGTGGTTTTATCAAACATTTCTAAAATCTGCTTTGCATGCTTAATGCTCTGGAAAAAGTGCAGGAACAAGTGAGAAAGCACCTGAAACGTCTCTGTCAGCAGGAGTCTTCTGACTTCAGCAGATCACAGCTAGAGATTATCTAGAAAAGGCGTCACTTGGTGTGTCAGCCTCATCATTACATCCGAGTGAAAATTAAAGCCATTTGGTCTGACTACGCAAATATTGAGTTCATGGGAAATAAACAGGAATTTGATTCCATAGTGGTATTTACTGCAAAATTTCCTTGCCCAGTCCTTCACGCAACCTGGCACGACAGGCGTTCTGTAATGGTGTTTTCAATAAAAACCTGTCCTGGTGGGCAACAGTATGAATTCTTGCACAAAAGCTAGTTGTTTAGGATTTTTCTGAAGGAGATCCTGATTCTTACACATCTGTACGTGGTTTGTCTTGGCAAGCAAAACAAAAGAAATCCTGTAAGTCTACAGTATTCAAATATCATTGCATTTAAATATCAGGCTTTACTTTTTCCACGAAGGGAAGAACATAAAATGCTTTACAAACCCAGGCTCAATCCACAACATTATCACAGCTGTTTAAATTCTTACCCTGCATTCCAGCTCCTAAAACAAAACGACAGAAGGTAGCCCAGCCTATCTCCTTTCTGCGCTCCCCGAGAGACCTACTTTCATAGTCCTGATAAAATTGCTGCTACTGCTTCTTTACGGCTGTGATAGAATCAGTCATAACCAAAGCTGCAGGTAACAAGCATCAAAGAATGATATTGTGCAACAGCCCGGCCAAGAGCTCTTCCCCTGTGTTTTATTACAAAGCCTTGTTTCCAGTGGCCTGCTATTCATATGGATGAGCGCACGAGGTCTGTGAAGGTATACAATTATTCATGCTAATTTTACAGTGACTTCAGCTTTATGAAGTTATTTTTGGCGTGTGAATCCATCTTGCTATCAGTAGTGTCAGTACGTCAGATTACCTGTTTTCTGGCATGAGACTGATAGTATGCTCTATTTAGGTACCACAAGCCCAAATACTCTTCCTCCAGGCTGCTTTCCTGCTGCACATACAAGCTCATGCAAGCGGACGGCAGCTCCAGACTGCCTGTTCATGGAGGTATTGGCACTGCTCCCTCTCTCTGAAGCACCAGGGTCTGGGTTTTTTTATCATTTGAATGAAGGCAAATAAATATTGTCCAACAGGGAATAAACTTCTGGTGCTCCTTAGACATCTGTGCAGCTGGACAGTAAGATTGCTCTTTCTAAAAGGAAAGAGGCAAGAATTTCACTGATGGGCAATGAGCAGAGACGCTGCTGAAAACTGAGGTGGCCTATACACCAAGGTCTGGCCACACGGACAAGTTCTGCAAGTTCAGTGAAAGCTCGACTAGACTTTGACATTGGCAGTGCAAGAGCTCCAGGCACTGGCAGCCAGCCATTAGTTCCTATCCTGGATCCTTTTTTGGGGTCACATACTATCACCTTCCAAACAGGAATCGCCTATAGAGGGGACAGGGAAGGACAGCCCCTTTGCATGGGTCTATGCAGAAGTTGCCCCAACAACCAAAAGGAAAATAAGGAATAGATCACAAAACTCTAGCCTAGAATGGTGTGACAACAGCCACCTCTAATGAGGTACAATATTCACATATTTCTCTTCCAGATCTAAACACTTGGGGTTGAATTCTTCTAAGTACTGAGCATCCACAGCCCCAGAGAGGGCAGGACAGTCCACTGATGGGGATACTGGTTTAGAAATTGAGTTTAATCTCTTGTACTCGCCAAAAAATACATATGATCATGAAAGAAGCTATTTATGCCCTCTGGACCTCTGTTTTCCATCTTTCTTACCAGATCTGCTGCACCATGGATACAGCAAGGTTTGAGGGGTTTGCGATAGTCCAGTGGTTGGAGACATGCCGTATTCACCACAGGCAGAAAAAACTTAGCAGATGTCCAAAACAACCACATGTTGTCCAAAACGAATGCATGAGGTAGAAAATGAACGCATGGCATACACAAGTCAGGCCAAAGAGCCCAGTGGCTGGAAGCAGAGACCTGGCAAGCAGCTCCGGTAAGAATAATCTTGCAAATGAGAGCACAGCTACCCCGTGTTGTGCTGTGCCTGCTGGGAGAACCATTAGAGCATTTGCTACCAAAGGTTAGCGGCAACAGCAGAGCTGCATTGCTTTTAAATGAAGAGAGTCACAAGCGTCTGTGAGCTTTGTTCCAGGCACATCTGAGCTGCCCCATCAGAGCCGAAGCAAGCGTAACCGGGAGATTCCCCCCTCTGCAATGCCCACGTGGGCAAAGGCACGCTGGGAGGGATGCTGCGTCTTTGCAAAAGTTGGGCATTGGATTGGGAAAGGCCTTTCAACGTGAAGTACCGTCCTGGGAGCAAAGAGAAGAGCTAATGATAAAGACATTTGCAGAGCACATTCCAGCTGCCTGGGACAGCCCTGGGGATCCCATGTCCTACCCTGCGTGCTGAGCTTGTGTCAAGGCAGCTTTGCTCTCAGCTCCTTTTCCAGCTCTGTCTCTTCCCTTCCTCCGGCCGTTTCGGGCTGGAACAAGGAGGACCAGCAAAGCCACACCAAGAGGAGCCTCTTGTGCCAGGCAGTGCAGCCGAAGCAGCGCAGTCCCGGGAACTCGGGCTTCTCTAGACATCGGAGGAGAAAAACCGCACATCGGCAGCAACACACCCAACACGTTGGGAACAGCCAGCGCCCTGCAGAGCAATGCTTGTCAGATAAAAGCTGCCAGCCCGGCTTCCGCAAGGATATTTCAGCAGAGAGCTCAGACTCTGCTGAAGCAGCCAGACCCTTTGCACAGGTGGCAAATGAGCTGCTTTTCTTTCCTGGAGAAAGAGCCATTGATCTTGTCCTCCTCACCCTTGCTGCCACGGTGCACGCTGGCTCTGCCGCTCTCCGGCAAAGGGCAGAGCATGGCACCGGGAGACGAGCTCCCCGCTCTCCGGCCAGAGTTCACATTTCTTACTTCTCCAGCCATGAGAATCGGTGCTTAAGATTGTTTCTGCACTTTGTAGTGGCTGCCAAGCCTAATCACAGCCCTGTTAACGATTCAGGGGTAGCCTCAAGGGATCCTGTAAACCTACCAGCATGTTTTTCAAGATTTTCTGTGGCTGCTCAGCTGCAGCATTGGGGAGGCTGTAAACTTGTGCCTTTCCCAGCCCAGCCTCAAAATACAGAGTGGCTTTGGAGCAATCTGCTCAGCATCGTTGGACTGTGATGTTTTTATCAAAGCCAGTTCAGGCCCTGTTAGCTTTAAATATTGCATACCAACTCCCCTGCCCCCGACTAATCCAAAATCATCTATCAATCGCACCCACATATCACAGCACTCTGATTTCATTGCAGCTACTCACATGAACACAGCAAGCAAAACCTGGCCCTGTCACCGTGACCCTCCTAATTCAAAATCTCCCCCTTTTTTTTTTTCTCTGCGACTGTTCCTTTGAACGAGGAGAGTTGTCCTTAGGAGAGCACTGCAGATCCCCTGGGCCATCTGCTTCAACTCTTTTGATTAAACAGATCCACAGGCAAGTTACCGTAAAAAGTTTGTGCACGGCTGAATTGGCAGCTGGTAGGAGGGGGAGGCACTGTCACAGGTTCTGGGTATTCAGCCATCTGAAAAATCCAGAATCAATTCTTTCAATCAAATAAGACAGTCAGCCTTTTGTTTCCCATAGTGGAGATACTGCAAGAGTTGAGCAACTGTGAAGGTGGAGGACAGAGGTGGAAACGCGCACAGAGTCATGTAGGCCAGCATATCTGACAAAGCAGAGAGGGAAAAACCCTGCAGAGAGGATCTGACAAAAAGTTCTGCAGGAAATCGAGGGAGCCTGCCTGCTAGCATGCTGCTTCCCGTGGCTTTCCATGAGGAAACTCAAGAGAAAAAAAAAAAAAGCATCATTCAAAAAAAGAACAGCATGGGAGAAGCGAGGTGCCCAGTGTCAGAGCCCGCTGTACTCTGGCCACCTGTGCCTGCACAGATAGAAGATGCTCGAAGGCCAGCGAGACCCTGCACTGCCCTGCTGTCTGTCATCAGCAAGGGCACGCAGTCCTCACGGCTACCGTTCGGGCCATGGGAGGGTGAGCCATAAAAGGCCAGAGAAGACACAGAGATCCTTCACTGGACATGAATTACGTGGAGAAGGTTTTATACTCTTCTGTGGTGTTCTACCCGCCTCTGACTGTCTGCTGGTGGGGGCAGAAAACAGCATCGGCTGGACCCCTGCCATGATCCAGCACAGCATCGGGTGCCAAGGCCAGGGACTGCTTTCCTGGAGTACTTCAGACGTGCAAGCCAAGGAGAGAACAAGACGTCTCTACATAGTGCTGAGGCAGGTTTTGCTGCTCTAATGCCCGTGTGTAAAGAAATGCATTAGAATATTTACCAAAAATTGCAGGTGTGGAAGCTGTAATTTAAGGGGACTGGCAGCAGAACTATTTCATGTGCATGTATTTCAATTTGAGAACTGTTTTGACAGCTCTTTGGTAATACCCTGTTTGGGTTTTGCTCTGTGAGCAGTGTTCCACAGGAGCTATTTATGGAAGAGTAAACAAGGCGCCGGGCACAACCTGCAGGAGAGCAATTATGGCACAGAGCACCTCGCTGGAGCTGGCTGGGGCTCTTGTCCTGCTGCAGTGGATTAAGCTGGTACCAGTCTAACGCAGAGCTGATTTGCGGATGGGGTTTGACCACAGACCTGGATCGCTGGTGGAGGGGAAGGGCTGCCCGGCTGCTGCCACTGGGTGTCCGTGTTCCAGGTGGGAGGCGTGGGTCCCCTCCTCACATCCCAAACCAACTCATAGAGCAGGGAGCACTCAGGTGAGCAGCTGCCCAGCAGTAGGAGTAAGGGCCCAAAAAGCAGGGCCCTTGCTACCAGCCTCTGCAGAGCTGTTCCTGAAGGAAGCAAGCCTCGGGGTCCAGTTGGTGCTATTTGTGTGCCTTGTGCTAGACCCTGGATGAGGTTGAGACAGAGGGAGGGCAATGGAGCAGAGTGTGCACGTGGCTGGCAGCACCCTCAGCGCATCGTCTCTGGCCCTTTCCTGGCTGTCAGGTTTAACTGGAGAGTGATGGATTGGATGCAAAGGCTGCCCAGTGCTCAGGGACACATGCACGAGCAGGGCAGGGGAAGACGTGCCGTCCTTGCACGGCTGCACTCTGCCCACCCCAGGCGACAGCACAGGGGCAAGCAACGAAGAGGCAAAGCCACGAGAGGTCTTTAGCAGAGCCCATACAGGCCAGACAAGTAGCTTTCACATGCTCTCCAAGCTTAAAAAAAAAAAAAAAAACCAAAAAAAAACCACAACCCCAAACCAAAACCCCACAACACAAGCAGCCCCAGTTTGTTTAAATGGGGATGTCACTCCTCCTCAGCTGCTAATCTCCAATAAAGCTGTTTTTAATAACCTGTTGATGTTTAATTAATAAGGACGCTTATTAAATTTAACTTCAGCGTGCATTTGAAGCACAGCTCTGGATGAGCACATGCCCTCCCAAAGTGCGGTGGCCCATGCGCCTGAGCTTGCCTCACCCCCAAGCACCAGCAGAGATCTGGCACGTCGGGTGCCGGGGAGCCTGCTGCTCACTGGGAAAGCAGTTCCTGTGCAATCAGGTCGATAAGGGCAGCTCTT
>VYZV01040495.1:265156-292697 GCA_013401275.1 Pandion haliaetus
CAAAAAAAAGCAAATATCAATTTTGTTTTGTATAAGCATTGCTGAAGGATGTGTGCAATAACCCTGCTGCTGCTCCCAGCCCTGTGGGACCCGCTCCGGGGCACCAGCTGCGACCAAAGGCACAGCCCAGTTTGGGCAAGCCAGAAAAAGGCAGGAGGAGCAATGGGAGGTTGGGGAGCACAGCCTCAGGGAGCCCCCAGAGCCCCCGGTTTGTTTAGGCTGCGGCAGATAAGCCGGAGGCACGGCGTGACAGCACTCTCCAAGTATGTAAGAAGCCGCTGCAAAGGGAAGGGTACAAACTGCCTGTGACTGCTGTGGGAAGGACGTGTAGTAACAGGTTTACATTTCAGCAAAGAAAAGTTAGGCTCGTCGTTGGGCTGGGGCATTCAGGAGGCTTCTGTATTTCCCAGCTCTGAAGGATTTCGGAAATATGCTGGTCTGACTTTAATCAGGGTGAATTCAGAAGTGAATCCTGCCTCAGGACAGGCACAGGTCTTTTTACGGTACACGACACGTACTCTTACTTCTCCTCAGCAGGGAAGAGTTGTGACCCAGACAGCGCGCTGCCCGCCTGAAGCCGTCTTCCAGGTAACGGAGGAGAGAGAACGATCATCATTTAACGAGACTGCTCAGGGCTGCGCTCGACAGGCTCTGGGTAGCAGCCGAGCGGTGCTGCCCAGCCATCAAACCAGCATCGCAACCAGCTCTCAGCACTACTGCAAGCGACTGCCCCTGCGAACGTCCACTGTTAAACAGTGCCCAGCCCAGCCCTTTCCTGTACTCAGTTTACCTGTGGTGTTCTGCTAAGCAAATGACACCTGTAGGAACACCAGCGAAATTCTCTGGGTTTGTGCAATGCCAGTAACTGGAACCCAGTCACCTTTCTGTTGCTGCGCAAGGAGAAATAAACACCAGCTCGTCCTCAGCAATGCGCTTATTTTTGTTCCCTAGCAAGGATGCTGTTGATAACTATGAGGCATTTTCACAGAACAAAAATACTCTGACAAATCACCCTATATTTTTCTAAAAAGTCACTTCCAGTCTCACTCTATGGAAAAATATTGGCAGGAACCACTCCAGGCAGCGACTTCACAATTTCCATTTCCTCTTGCTGGAGGCCTGGCCNAAAACCAGGAACAGATATCTGCATATCCCACAGGCAGATTTGCCACTCACTGGCTTGTGGTTCTGGCCCAGCTGCCTCGCCAAAGCAGCAAGACAGAGCTCAGAGCCTCAGTGGAGCCGGTGCTAGCCAGACAAGAGCTGCTTTCTGCACCGCGTCCTCCCCCAGCTCCCAGGGCAGCAAAACCCAAGCACAGGTCTGTAGCTCCTACCAGGGTGCGAGCGACCGGCACAGTCGATGCACGCTCCGGGTACGTGCTCCCGGCTTTGCCCTCGCACCGCGGGTCAGCCGGGGCCACCTCCCCGCTGCAGCCCTCGGTGGGAACCAGAGGACCGAGCAACTCCTTCGTTCCGCTGCTTTGGGAAACCTGGTGTATGTTTTCATGTGGTTTTAGATGCATCTCGGCACATCCTGTTCGACACATGAAGGAGGGCTGATGTTTTGCACCAACTGGGTGTTGTAAAAGCAGCAGGGGACGTGCAGATGAAATTAGTGACTGCTTTTGGAAAGGTTATGGCCTCAATTTTTATACTTCTGTGTTATTTGATAGGATCCGCAAAGGGTGAGAGAGAAATGGAGATGATAAACCAAAACACACCCAAACACCACTTGGCCTGTCTCCCCTTCGCTCGAGGGACAAAAGGAAGCCCGTTGGGAGCGCAGCAGCCCGGCACCGGCGGAGGGCATCCCACGGCAATCCGCACGGAGCCTCGCTGCTGGCAGCAAGGGGAGCAGGAGCCGGCCCTCCAAAACCGACCCCAAGGCAAGCATGCCCCCTGAGAGCCTTCGTTTGGGATGACCACCAACGCCAGGGCAGCCCCGAGCGCCCCGAACAGCTGCGGTGCGGAGAAAGCGTCACCCCAGCCTGGTTGTCTTTCTGTTACAAGCCTGCTAATATTTTATTCGTTAGGAATCAAATCGCAGCCAGCCCGCAGGCAAGGGCTTTGTTCGAGGCTCAGCCAGCCGGGCTTTGCGCTCAGATCACATACTCATCACTAGTGAGTTTTTCAGGTTTATTTTCCAAGTAACAGGAAATACAGAACTTTTTTCAAACAGTCACTTATATTTTTTTGTTTCAGGAATAGCCCCAAGGGGAAACAACAGGAGCAAATCAGCCCTGACAACACAAAGCAACGCGCCGTGACTCAGGTGCCGGACAAGACAACATCAGCGAAAGCGGCACTAGGGGAAATCGTGAGAAATCAGGTCCGAGCCTTGCCCTGCTTGCACCCGCTTGCCAGACGACCCCAAGGAAAGCCCGTGAACCACAGTCCCATCTCCAGGAGATGCTTCCCCTCCATCCGCCCCCGGCGCAGCCCCAGCAGAGCTGCCTGTCGCCTGCCCACGAGCCCCCGGCCACCGCTGCCGGAGCTGGGCAGATCTCCGCAGTCAGTAACCTCATGCTGGCGGTTGTTCCCCCGTCACTGTTTCAACATCGCTCGGCTCCTGAGGACAGGGATGTAGCGGGTGAGCCTGATATGTATGTGTGTGCGTGTGTGTGTGGGGGAAATTAAAAAACAAAATCACCTAAAAGCCCTGGTGACCGCTCAGCGTTTGGAGCAAAGAGCGGAAGGTGGGTGTGTGCAAAGTTTCCACCCGGAGTGCATGGCAGCAATAAACCCATAAAGTGTTAATCTGTCACCCAGCGCTCTCCTATGGGCTTAGTCACCGTTTCAGGAAGCTACCGGCATGAGAGCGCTCAGAAATTGGCTGGGTGCGTTAAACACAGCCCCAGCCTGGCCCTGCCCTGCCTGCAACCCCCATGGGCTCCACCGAAAGCCGCAGTGTGCGGAAGGGCAGCGCGGTCCCTGGCACGGCTGTCCGCAGGCACCGGCTTTTGCAAAGGGGTTGATAACAGGAGCATGGCTTTATCCAGGTGGAGCGGCTAGAACTGAACTGAATTCATTAGCTTTTAAATCCAGGCTAAAATGCAAGATTTTTCAGGACACCCTCCCCCTCCCCCCCCCCAAAATACTAAACAAAACCCACAAATGCTTTACGGCGCGCCCATCAAGTCCTGCCCAGTCTTTCCAGACACACAGCTCTCCCTTCGTTAGAAGGCCATGAAAGCCAGCAGTCACATCAGAAACTGTGTGCATGAACGGTTCCAGCAGCTGCATCCGCGTGCAGGGGCTGAGGGCGTATTTGCATCCTCCAACACAACGCCAAAAGTTAAGTGGAAATATTAAAAAAACCAAAACAAAACCAAAAAACCAAGAAAGAAATTACCTGCCCTTTCGAGAGCCCTGCCCTCCCTTGCTCAGCGGTGGGTGTTTAAGCCCCGCAGTCCTGCCCATCGCTCTCTGGTCACCAGAAGAGCTGCAGGGCAGCAGATCCCACCAGAGACCAGACCCCCCCAGGAGGGGACGGCGAGCAGGTTCTGCCTGCAAAACACCCACCAGAGCCATTAAACACTTGCTAGAAGGTGCGAGAAGAGCAAGATGACCGTCTGCCCCCTCGCAGTGCTGACATCCTTGCAAGAGCATTAAGGGCAGCCCGGTCCCCACAAGACCCCCGCACGCCGTACCATCGCTAGCTGCACCCCCCCATCCCCAGCATCGGCCCGCCGGTGGGCCGAGGGGAGAGAGCCCAAAGCACGGGAGCACACGTAAAGCAGCACTCCGTTTCGCAGAGGCACCCACTCGTGATAAAGCACCTGTAACCGCACCTGGGGGCTGGATTTCTGGGGGTTTTGCATACCCTTATTTTCCTGACTGTCAATGATTTCTTGCCATTGGCAACTTCATTTCCATTTCCTTATGTTTCCTCTCTCACTTTCTAGTTGTGTTTTTTCCTGCTGGACACTTCCTTGAGTGCTTCTTGTGATCCCTGCCCCCGTTTCTGTTTCTTTCACCCTCTCTTTCTCCTCCTCCTCCTCACCAGAAACCAATTCTCACTTTTCTTAAATCACTTCCTCCTTTCCTTCTGTCCTGGTTTCAGCTGGAACACGGTTAATGCTCTTCTTAGTAGCCTGTAGAGTGTTGTGTTTTGGCTTTAGGATGAGAAGAATGTTGATAACACTGATGGTTTCGGTTGTGGCTAAGCAGTGTTTATACCAAGTCAAGGACTTTTCAGCTTCTGATGCCCAGCCAGCAAGAAGGCTGGAGGGGCACAAGAAGCTGGAAGGGGGCACAGCTGGCCCAAACTGGCCAAGGGGGTATTCCATACCGTGTGGTGTCATGCCCAGTATATAAACTGGGGGGAGTGGGGCTGGGGGAATCGCTGCTCAGGAACTAACTGGGCATCGGTCTGTGAGTGGTGAGCAATCGTACTGTGCATCACTTGTTTTGTATATTCTCTTAGTAGCAGTAGTAGTGTTTTCCCTTCCTTTTCTATCCTATTAAACTATCTTTGTCTCAACCCACGAGCTTTACTTTCCCCCCCCTCCCCGATTCTCTCCCCCATCCCACTGGCTGGGGGGGAGGGAGTAAGGAAGCGGCTGCATGGTGCTTAGTTGCCGGCTGGGGTTAAACCACGACACCCTCTTATTCATCTCCTCCTTCGCTTTGCTCCCCGCTAGCATTGGCTCTGTGTTGAGCTCTGTCAGCTGCGACTTTTTACTTTCATCCACTAAGAAATATTCAGCCAGTTGATGCCAAGGGGGTATTTCTGTGCAAGTCATCAGAAATGGCATCTTCCCCTCCAGCATCCAGAAGGTCCTGGGCATGTTTTCAGTTCCAACCTGTCCTCTCTCCCTCATAACCCCTTCCCCTCACCTGGCATCAGGATGCAGTTACAGAAGAGGCCCTGTATTTAATGGCGTGCCAGCAGGAGCCCAAAGGGCACCCCTGCACCACAGCCATGGGCTGAGCCTGCTTTGGTACCCCACGTCTGCTTGAGCAGAGGAAATCGCTTTCCCATCCACGAGCTCAGGCAGCGGCGGGGGAACCCGGCGGAGCATCCCTTGAGAAGCTACCGCGGCACAGAGATACAGCCAGGCACGGCCTTGGGATGCTGCACCATGGGTAACAGAAGTGAAAATGGTTAGAAACTTCCCCACCGTCGACTGGGATGGACAAAAGAGAAGTTCACTCTCAAAGCTGATCCATGACCTGGTCTCAGAGCAGGCCAACAGTGGACAGCAGTAGGTCGTCTCCGCTAACCTGGCCCCGTGTCCTACCATGAGCCCATCCTGGAGCAGCTGCAGGTCCAGGTACCTGCGATATTTGGTTGTACAATTGATTCCTCTTCAAAATATTGCTGGGAGAGATTGCACATTTGTTCTTGGTGAGGTTTGGTAAACAATTTTGTGCTGGTCAGCTGCAGAGGTATGAGGATTGCACAAAGTCTGACAGACAAAACAAAACCTGAGTGTGTATCAATGCGTAAGAATGTGTTCCTTGTGGAAGGCAAAAAGAAAAAGCAGAAAATGATTTATAGTAGTCTAATTATGCTTGAAACAACTTGTACCCAGCTAGTTGGAGAAAAGGGAGCCCAAAGAAAATTGAGGAAAGAACAACCCTTAGGTCAACCTGACATTTGTTGTCCAGTCTATGGGAAAATATTCTCATAAAAACAGACTTTGTAGCCGTAAGAGAAAAAAAAAATATTAGCAGAGAGGATGCTTTCAGTTGCGGTTAGCGTGGCGATGACACCGTGGACTGCCAGTGATGGAGAAACCCCAGCGGCAGCCAGAGATGCTCCCTACTTCTGGAACCCAGTTCCCACTTCTCACTACTGCCCGAGAACCTCAGATTTCCATGTGAAAAAAAAAAAAAAATAGTAAAAATCCTCAAACCCCCACTTGTGTGCGGTACTGGGGGTTTTGATACCAGGAAGCAAAAAGACTCACCACGTGTTACGCTTGTCAAAGCCCCATGACTCAAAGCCTGGTTTCAGTAGACCATCGCGTGAGGTCTCGGCCCTCAGAGCCGGCGGCGTTGAATTCCCCTCCAGCAGAAGGAAACCCTGGGCCAGATTGTGACCACACTGCCATGACACCGATGGCAAAATATTCTCCTGCCCTTGTCTCGCTCTGCCTTTCCCAGCAAAGTTGAGAGGAAAGAGGTTTTCCTCCAGGGCTGAGAAAAGAAAGGCTTTAGCAAGCTATCCGAGAGCTGCAGAAGTCCTGTGGAAGTCCCCGGGAGAGCCACCCAGCCTGAGTTCTTACAGCCTGCTGCCAGGAAGCGTCTCACTGCATCGATTTATGGTCTCGCTCATCACCACTACCGCTTCTAAACCCCCCTGCCTCAAGTTTGGAAATTATATAAACTGATTGCAACATACGGACGCCAGAAGCCGGGGCATGTAATCATGGGGCAGCGTAATCCTGGATATAAGAGGATTCTTTTTACCCCTCAACGAGGGCATTGCGGGTGGTGGAGCAGGTTGCCCAGGAAGCTCTGCAGCCTCCACCCTTGCGGGTTTTCAAGAACAGGCTCAATGAAGCCCTGCACTACCTGGTGTGACCTCGGAGCTGACCCTGCTTTGAGCAGGAGGTTGGTCTAGGCACCTCCTAAGGTTCCTTCCCACTTGAAGGACACCTCCTGAGGGACCTTCCCACTCCGATCGCCCACTGCTACCACGTTTCTTCAAGCCACTTCCCCAAACACCTCCCGCAGAGCCGTCCCAACATGCCCAGAGGTGCGAGGTCTGCACAGCAGTCCTCTGGCACCTGTAAGGAGGGGATGGGGAGCATCTCCTGCTCCATGATTGTTATTGTTTGAAGAAATCTAGACACTTGACAGCCCTGCACATCACTTGTACAAGACACAGCTGGGGTCCCTGCCAGGGTGTTGTACAGCCCAGCCGGGCTCAAGCCTCTGTTAGGAGAGTGGTTGCTCTCAGCGAGCCTGCATGTGTAGGAAGAGCAGATGGGAATCACAACGGTCTGGCTGTTCTCACGCGACCTCTTGGGCAGCTGGCACTTAAACGTCTCCTTGAGGAGCAGCCTCCTGACCTTCTGCCCAGCTTCCAGGACAGCACACGCTCAAGCTGTTCCTTCCTCCCACCCACCGAGATGCCTTTATACTGCTGTCCAGAACAGTTTGTTTCATGACAAAGCCCTCCGCCATCGCTCGCCGTGCCCAGGCACCCACCACCAGCTACCGAAGTAGATGTGACCCCATCTTTCACTGTCGCCCAAGCCAGCACTCGAACTGCTGCCTCCAGCAGCTGGGAATCTTGACCTGGTGGGGTCCCCAAATACACGGGTAAGATAGCAGAGTCCCCCCGGGATGCCCAGGGTACGCACCGCATCTTACAGCCCACACTGGATTCTCACAGCTCTGGAAATACCGAGCACAGCCCAGAAGGTCCCTCCCGGCACATGCGATCGTCACTGCCACCCCCAGCCCAGCCACGAGTTGCACCGATTGGCGTTTCCTAATGACATGGCTTTGCCCAAGGCGTGTGTTGCCACCTACAATTTCAATAATGACACAGTGAGATCTTTATCACAAATACTCGTTTTTCACCTAGTTCCATCCTCAAATTCTTGACAAGTGACACCACCAAAACCAGGGCAAGAAAACACTATTGTTTATTCATACCATGGCAAACCCCCAGACCCCGTTGGGCGGCCACGGCACAGGCCTGCGCAGGGTGCTGCGGATCCCTGGACGGGGCCAGATCCTGCCCCAGAAACCTTGTGCACGGCTACAGGCAAAAGCCAAGTTCAATAACAAACAGTGAGGGGTAAGTGGGAGGGGTAGGAAGTCTGGTGACAGGCATTTAAATAGACCAGCTGCGATGGCTGTGTGAGGGTTTCACTTCAGTTATATTTGTGTATGGTTTTTTACGTAGATAAACACACACAGAGGGAGAACTGCAGCAGCCCTGCTCAGCGAGCAGGAGCACGCCCGTTCCCGAGGTTGGGATCAGGCCCATTCTCTCCTGATGTTCCTCTTTGGGGCAGCTCCGGAGCAGGATTTAGTAATAGCTGGTTCCTCAGCGTAGTCTGCTCAGACACCGTTTGAACAACTGGTGCTATGGAAGGAGCTGAGAAGATGCACGTAGGAGGCAATTAGCAGCCTGCCTGCTGATTAGGGGCACGCTCTGTTCCCGCCAGGCTCTGCCCTGATGCCCGCGCGGCTCCTGCCCAGGTCCTGCCCCACAGGCAGCCCCGGAGCAGGTCGGAAGCCGGGAGGGATCCCCCACTAGCCCCGGGAGAGCTACGGATGGACACCAGAGCGTTATCAACGTTCACCTTGCCATGCATTGGCAGCACACGGTGACACGGCACGCCTCTGCCCATTCTCCGCTGCTGCGGACCAGCCGTGCTGAATTTTGGCCAGCACGTCCCCATGACCGGCCGGGCTCCCAACGGCTGCAGCAACACAGACTTACTTGGGCACAAAGGGGAAATCGGGTCCTGTGCCCTCCACACAGGACCACGTCACTACGCACCACGCGCTGAGGAGCTGCTAATTTGATAAGCCTTTGCAGGTTGGTTTATACACTTGGATCAGGTTGGCATAGAAACAACATAAATATTTCCAATACGGTGTCAGCAGCACATCGCCAAGCTCGTTATCACCAATCCCCACAGCCGTTTCAACGTGCTCATGAAGAAAGTCTAAAAAGGTGAAGGTTCAGGAAAACCATCCCCGGAGCATCGGTGGGCAGCGAGCACGGGGCTGCGGGAGCGTCCCACTGGCTGGAGCAAACGGCTAGCCGCAAACCCAGAAGACCAAAACCCCATTATGACATCCGAGGAGAAAATACAACCGATTGCCCCTACGACGGCTTGAGAACGGAGTGAAGCCTCCAATCCCCGGCACGAGGCTTTGTAGCCCACAACGCACCCTCCCCGACAGATGCGTTTCCCCACCCTCGGCAGCAGTCCCACCTCCCACACTGATCCTGTTCATCTGAGTCTCAAACTGGCCAGCAGCCTTTGACGGAGCAACTACTGAACACAAAAGCCACAAGAACATCAACCCTTATTCCAGATCCTTGTCCCTTAAGTAAATCATAAGTCTCAGTGCCGACATAACTTCAGTATCCAGTGTAAAGACACTTCTAAAATATGCCCACGCAGATACAGCTGTAAGTGTAATGTAAACGACTCGGATAATCGGCTCGTGCTGCCGGAGCAGCTCCTGGCCCCCAGTTACCCCCAAGATGCAGCCCCGTGCTCCCAGAGAGGGCAAGGACAGGCAGCGACGGTTGCCCATGACTCGTGCAGCAGCAGCGTTCGTGCTGCCCGGCTCAGCAGGCAGCGCTCCGCAGCGAGGCATCCATAGGGCGTACCAGCCATTTGAGAGTTTCACCTTTCCACCCCAATTCCACCCCGGCTGGACCAAACGCACGTGAGCACACCAGCACCTCACAGCAGCGGGACTGCCAAGCTGTTGCTTCAGCTACTGCAGGAAAGCCCGATTATTGTCGGAAAGAAGGGAAGACAAGCCAGAAGATTTAGCAGCTTTTAAAAGGAGATGACCTCAGCTTTACTTCATCATCAGCCACAAGCCACCTTACCGTTCCAAAGTCATCTCTTGGGGAGGCAACCCACAGCCAGGACCAGCTCCTCTATGTTACACGTCCTAGCTGATAGCTCCCATCCCACCATGCCAATGTCTCCTCCTCTAGGCCGAACCTCCTCACATTTGAGCTCTCCCTTGCGCTGCCAAGAGCCTCAGAAGAGACTGGGAGTTAAGTGGAACCAGCTGCTTGGATCTTCCCCCTCCTCTCACCTACTAGCTGGTTTGATCTACTACAGGTGATGAGGAATGATCTGGTGGGACAGAAACAAGTAGAGCACTGGTGGGAGTAAATAATTCTCCCCTGTGGCAAAACACATTTTTATTAGGCCCTGGAGAGAAAGTGGATACCGAGCAGGTTATGACAAGAGCGCAGCTCCAGGCTCAGCTGGAGGAGGCTTGCTGCTGAGCTGCAAAGAGCACCGAGTCTGAAGGTCCCATCCCACCCCAGAGACCCAGCAGACCTGCTCCTCGGGCTGGCGGAGGCTCCTGAGGATCAGGCGAGCGCTCCTAGGCCGCACCTGCACTAATAAAGCAGGTGTAGCTTTTATAACGAGATGCGTAACACTTTGTAAAGATCCTAATGAGGACAGGGCATCTCAGGTATACCCAACTCAGGCTGCTCAAGGTGAACAACTGTAAAGCATCAAAGTTAATCTTGCCGGGCTGTAAGTTATGTCACTTGCCATAGAACTAGAATTTTGTCATGCTAGCCAGCCTGCTCCAGCTGTTGTAAGGTAGCAGGGACCTGAGCGTGCCTGTGACAAGCTCCGGATGACTTTGGTGGCAGGAGCCCAGGTGACAGTCAGTGGGCGAGCCGGCTCCCGGGGTGGCCCGGTGGCTGGCGAGCGTGTGGCGCGGGCTCCACCGTGCCACGGTGCTTCGGGGATGACTTGGAGAAAACGGACTGAGCCAAGAACAGAAACTATGCCAAGGTCTGAAATGGAGGTAATCATCGTTTACTTCTCTTGAATTTGAAATCACAGCTCTGAAATGGTTCCAATCCCACGTTAGAGACTGGTTTTTTTCAGAAAGCACGGTTAGATAAAAAACCCTTACTGCAACGATTCCAGCTGTTCCACCGCAACGTGCAGTGTAGCAGATGGAGCCCCTCCAAAGCTCTGGCGAGCCGTGCCGTAAGCCCACGGCATCGCTGCCGGGGTCGCTCCCGGCGACCGCCGGGTCTTTCCGTGCAACGTCACCCCGGCACGAGTTTCTGCTCTGTGACTCTGCCCGACACGCTGTCCCTCTTCCCCTTTCTGAGATACGTTAACTCGGGAGCGTTACAGCGGGCGCTGTCGGGAGGACGAGCTCCTCTTCCCAAGCAATGCGGGAGCCGGGAATGACCGACCCGACCCGCCTCTTCCACCCTCCTCCCTGGCTGGTTTGGGCCAGCTGCAAACATCGGTCACTACTTTCCGGTTCTTTTCCACACCGCTGCTAAAGATCCTGAAGAGCACTGCGCCAAGCATAGCTGCCCAGAAAACGCAAAAAATACCCCGATTAAATGAGGATTATGTGTTGACAATTATTTTAATGTATCAATCCTTTTTAAACTCATTCAGCATCAGCCTCATTAAGTGACATTAACACAAATTTTCATCCTTGATCAAATTTAAAACCTCATCAAAACCAGGCTTTGTTTAGGGTTTCTTTTCCAAGAAATCCACTCCCCAGAGCTACCCTCCTTTAACTGGGGTATCCGACGGTAACGGGGACTGGTGGCACATGCCTGGGTTGGATGGCACGGACCTGGTGGCCTTCCCATCCCCACCGCAGCGGGAGAAAGTGATCAAGTGTATGTCCCGTCAGCTGCCAGGAAGCCATCCGCCTTTAAACCCTCATGAACTCTGCATGCCATACTAACCTCTTCCCAATTTTACTTAGGGCTGATTTTAGAAAATGATGTGTTTATTTGTGTTGTCCTGTTTAATAATCCAAAGTATGAGCAGGATGTTAGTTTTGTAATCTCTCCCAATCTTTTGGAAATACAGTAATAAAAAACAGTGGTTGGGAGGATCTCTTATTTAATGTAATTGGGATGAAAATTATCTGGTTCCAATTATCTAGAAATGGCCATCCATATGACTTCGAGATCAGGGCATAAGCAATTTTCTAGCCGCTCTAACACGCACAGAACACAAATGAAATTATAGACACACACACACACATTTTTAAACATGAATATTTACTAACATAAATAAACAGTGTTTTATAACAAAAGGCACAGATTTGCAACTATAAACAATGAAAAAATATTTACAATTTGCACATACATAATCAAACAGCAAGTGCACAATTGGTCATTTCAGATCTTCTTTTTTGTATTTTGAGATTTAGTTCCTTCCAAGCAAGTAATATAATCACTTCTGCAACATCCACATTTTTTTTTCTCCACAAAAACTGCTACCAATGCCAGATAAGAAAGTTTATTAAACTGAGTAATTTAGCAGCACAAGTTTTCAAATGGAGACAGTGTTGCTAACTTCTTCGTACTGGATAATAAAATAAGGGTAGCTCTGATCATCATTAAAAATGACAAAAATCTGAGGCTCAAAGTAATTATCCACACAGGAGTCATAGAGGTCGCTGGTGATGCTGCCGGGGTTCACCGGCGGAGGTCTCCTCATGGTGTGGTTACCTACCGTGTACCTTCCTGTCAGTACTTTCGCCAGGAACATGTAATGAACTCCTTTGGGTGACCTTTTGGAAAAGTTATGGGAATAGCTTGCCTTTCTGGCAAAGTAACTGCCCTGTCCAAACATGGTGGCATGCTTCCCGCAGACGCGCGGGTCGAAGTTGTGCTTGCAGATTCCATCCACCACATCCTGGGAGGTGCCGTGGAACAAATGCCTTTCGTTCATTATCCTGTCGAGCCCGGACATTTTCTTTGACATGTATTCTTTTTTCCTGGAATAGAAAACGGAAAGTGAAGATGAGTATTCATTGCAGACCTGCAAGGGAAAAGCAGTTTTCACTACAGCTCTTTAAGTATCAGTATTATCCTCTGGAATAGTAGAGCTGTAAGAGAAGATATGAAAACATTTCTATACAGATAGCAAAGTGGGTCTTCCACTTTCAAATGAAGCTTTCGTGTGAAATAAGTAGTTTTGGAAGGTCCTGAGCTGATACTGCTGGAGGCAGAGGTCTCTCACCCGCACAGCGGCAAAGGCAAAGCAGCTTGAGAAGTGCCTCCTTATCTTTGCCAGTATTCCACCTTGGATGCGGAAGGAAATCTTCCCCAGAGTGAAAACAAGGGCTGTGCAAAAACTAAATCCCACTAGAGCTTCAGAAGAGGCCACGGAGAGGAATTACTGAGAGACAGGGTGGGTGGAGATGCTCTAGACCAGCGTGAATACCGTAAGAACGTCAGCCTCTGCTCATGCAGCCCATCCCTCGACTCCTCACGAGATTCCGCCCTTCTTGAGAAGGGAGAGAAAGAGAGTCCATAAATCTAATTTCCTATCAGCTACGAAGTGGTCAATGGATGGCAACTTTCAGACACAGCATCCTTGGTTTGCACGGGACCGACTGACACGGGGTTTGGTCTTTACGAGACCACTGTAAGACCCTGGCTCGCCATGTTCTGGGGAACCAGGGCGCTAATGGCTGTCTTCAACAGAGAGATTATTTGATGAAACAATGCCTCCTCGTTCAGCGTGAACGGAAAGATTTTTCAACTAGATAGCTTAGATTTATTTTGAAGTGTCTGTGACGATTATTTTACAGAAGTTATCAGTAGATAGTATATCAAACCTCTTACACAGGAAATTTCAGGGTAAGATATTTTTCAGTATTTTTCTGAGAAAGTTGTTCAACTGAAGATGCTCCTTTTCTTCAGGAAACCTGGAGTTTATGTATTCTACTTCATGATCAATGTCCATTTTCCAGCCCAAATCACATATTTTAAGGTATTTTTCCACGATTGTAAAAGAATGGTATTTGTATTATCTTACCTTTTATATTTCTCCCAAAGAAACTGATTCTGCACTCTCAGAATTTTCAAAATTTTGTATTTGGTCTCTGGCACAGTCTTGTGAAACAGGTTATAAATGGTTCTATAGCTTTTATCTTCCTTCAGAACAGGCACTTGGATGAAGTCCTGAGATGGATCCATACTAATCCAGGTTTCAGGATAGAAGTTTGGAGAGGTAACAGCAGTTGGAGATAAGACATGTGAGGAAGCTGGTTCAGCTGACGGAGAGGGCACTGGGGAGTTGCCACCTAAGGTCCTAGTCAGGGAAGGAGAAAAAGTTTGTGCTTAAACAGCCACAAACAGAAGAGCTTCTAATCACATTTATTTCACCACCATTCTGGGGTGGGGTTATAAACTACAGACAGGCAGGACGCTACCAAATACAATTATTTTGTATGTTAGCTCTAAAGTATTAGTGATTTTAACATAGCAAATAGGACATACAGAATACGAAAAGATTAATAACGTGGCAACGTTTGACCTAATTTCCTTAGAATACAATACAAGGGGTAGGAACATACACTTTCTTGTACAGTATGAATAATGAATAACCCCAACTAGTAACTTTTTATAGGCAAAACTTGCTGATACTTCACTGCATTATGCAGAAGACGAGACGCTATGTTTTCAGTACTAGCCAGTACCGTGCCGAGGAAGGCTCGCTCATTTTCCTTTGCATGGGCCAGATGTAGATTTGCATCTGCAGTTGCTTCTTTTCACACACCAGACCAGCCCCTCCTCTGGGGAATGCTGCCAGGTAAGGGGTCGGGAAGGGCAGCAGGAGGGGAGCTGCTGCCTGCGACGGCCGTGGCAGGGAAGCAGCATGGATGCCAGAGAAAGAACAGACACCAGTAAAACCCAGTTAAGGACATCAACTGTGGTGTGGCAAGACTTTGTTCCTAATAAATACCTGCACCTCTGTGGAATTTTTCACACTCCTGAAGCTGCTAAATTTAGATAAAGAGCGTGGTATTTGTGGCTTATGTTCCCCTGATGATAATCTGAACAAGCAAGCCTTACTCAGCTGAATAATCCTCACCCGCTGGAGTTCTCCCACTTACGTCAATGCTAACAACACTTTGAACACATAAAGCTTGCAGGTTCAGGCTCTGGTTTTCACACCTGAAGCACACAGCTCTTCAGCTCCTGCAAGCTGGTGAGGTTCCCTTTCAGTTGCAAGAATAGATGGGACTATCTCAAAATTTCACCAGATGAGTATTTTACCGAAGTATTTTTACAGGAAAAGCTGCTCTTGACTCCAGGACCGACCAGCAATGAATGCAGACAGGTAAGGTCCACTCAGAAGTAGGCAGCTCTTTTTAGGGAAGACTACAAAGTCCCACGTACTCGCTGTCTGGCTGGAGCTGACCCACGGGGAATCTTGTCTCAAGCCCACAGACGACCTTAAATTAAACTTCATTAAATTAAAGTTTAATGAACATTGAAGTTCATGTAATTTCTCAGGTCACTCGTGGTCTGATAACATATCACTGCCAGCGCGTAAGGAGAAAACCTGTTCTGACTAGGAGGAAATGGGGAAAGGGAATCCTTTGTGCATTCACCTTGGCCAAGCTGAGGTTTGACAACATCCGAGGCCAAATCCGGCCTCCCTGCCTATACGCAATGGGATTTCGCACAAGCAAACTCGATTCCCTACACCGTCTTTGTAAAAAGAAAGTCTACTGGTGAGCAAGCTCTCAAAGCTTTGCTAAAGGCAAAGCCATTTTCTCCAGAGTGACTCTCCAGGAATCAATCCACTTTTGTTCAGGCACGATGCTGCCTGAAAAGCCGCGAAACCACGACTTCTGCACCCAGCCAGTCTGTTCCCAAGGTACACAATCACAGAGCAACTGCTGATTGTCCCTGCTCGTTAGCCTGCTTTTCTCTGCAGAGCCAACATAATTATCTAGATAAATAAGAATTCTACTGCTATTCACATCTTACCTACAGAAACGTCAATTAAGGTTGCCTTTCAGAATATTTAATGCTAGTGATATGTGAGCCTGGAAGAACCGTGTGTGATTTTTTTGTGTGACGCAGAAATAATTTCACGTGATTTTCTCATTGGAGGTTGACCTTTTCAGGTCTAGGAAAAAAGTTAGGGCGAAAAAAGTCTATTTTTAAACTGATACACTTGATCTGGATCAGAGAGACAGTCAACTGTAACTGCACTCGCACTTTTCAGAGCAGACATACTCTTTTTTTAAAAAAGCGTTCATGTGGTTTTCACCTGCTGTTCAAAGCTAAAAAGAGACCTCACTTTATTTGCATGGATTTGACTCAACTCAAAATTCTTCTCATTGCTTATTAATAGTTCAACAGAAACCCAGAAGATGGATTTTTCTAAGAATGACTGTTAAAACAGCAGTCTGCAATATTACAGTATGCATTTCATATTTTCTTCCTCCTAAAGTCAATGGGTAAAAAATACTGTAGAACCTCATTCACTCACACTTGGACTGGAAGACCAAGCACAGATTAACAATAAGTTATGGATTAATGAGCAAGACACCAAACACAATAAAACTACTGCAATCCTTTGGTGTACTTTGTTCATTTCTTCTGACTAGTGTAAATTATTTGTAAGCATTTATTACACAAGGGAAGCCATTAAAAAGTCAACATTCGTCAACCGCTATCACCCACTTCCCACAGTTTCTATTCAAGAATTCTTGCCCACTTTTACAACAGATTTAAGCAGGTGGGAGGGGAGGGAAATGAAAAATCTCAGGTAGCATGGTGTGACAAGTAGAGGCAAATCCTGCCTTCTTAAGGAAGCTCCCATAAATATTTTAAATACTCTTTTGTTCCTTGCTAAGAATTGGTAGATTTTTAAGTAAGCTTCACAAGGTCTTTAGATAAAGAAAGTAAGAATGAGGTTTACTGCAGAACAAAAGAAATTTCAGAGCTTAGTTTATAGATTTGGTAGCTGGCATAAATAGCTATGGTCAAGTCCTCATGAGTGTAGAACCCTCAAGGGCCCACTAAAATTAGTGGGAATTGCACCATTTTAGCATATCTCAAAATTATAGACTTACACTGTAGCAAAACAGTCACTGGTAGCAAAACATCAGGAGAATACCTAAAACCCTTATCGTTCGTTAAGATGATAATCAGAATTGCTATAACCACAAAGTCCACGCTTGGTCTTTTTACCTGCATCCTCCCGGTATCTCTTCAATAATTTTGGGTTTCCTTCCTGTAAAACCGTATCTAAAAATGTTTCCAACAACCACGTGTTTGGAAGCTCTGACCAAATTCACGTTCACCTCAAAATCAGATGCGGTAACGACGCTGCAGGCTAATGAGCATTCTAGCCCTACTGCAGCAGTTAAAGCTCCTTTGATTGGCCCACATGCCAAGCTGCCAGTCAGACTAATGACTTCCAACCCTTTGCTAACAGGACAATACGTTCCTAACTACTGAACTCTGACAATAATGTTTCCAGCTGTGCTGGTGAGATCACAAAAATGGCATTTTTATGAGTTGTAATCAAAAATGACTACAGCGCAACACTTTCCTCACTGTGCCTTTGATGGGTGAGCGTGTTCACCCCCAGTTGAGATGACAATAAAAACAAGGCATGCTTTAATTGTGCTTGAAAATTACAAAATGTTTGTGAACGCTCGTTTTTATGGGACCTAGAACTGATAGCCTGGCAATCACTATAGCCAGTGAGATGCTGAAAGCTGGACAATACTTTGGCAAACTTGAAGTACATCTGTGCTTCTGATGTTCCGAGATCCACAAGGTACATTATAACCTTTAACTAATAAACAGAGCCTAGCAGTAAGGAGTTCCTCAGATAACACTTATCTTGAAAAGTGGCAAGCGAGAGCTGCCAGTACAACGAAGATTTTTTATTATTGCTTCTGATTTTTCTACCCAGTGATGCCTATTTCTTTGTCACATCTTAAGGAATACAATTCTCACGGACAGACCAACATGGAGAACAAATGCAAAGTTTCCCTTTTGCTGGGATACGTACTGTAAAAACGGCATCAGCACAATGCAAGAGCGAAGAAGGGGTCTCCTCTTGATTTCTCTTCTGAAACACGCATTTTGCTGGAATCCGTCCTTGATGTTTAAGATATACTGATTATGCCAGGTAACAAACCGAACCTCTTTCAGACCCCGGCAGCTGGCTTCTTCTATCAATCTTACAACAGGCTGTTTCAAGAAAATTAAGAAAACAAAAGACATATACATGATAAATTACATGTTCAAAACCTAATATTTTTGCCAGAGACCTCAAAGAATCCCTCTCTCTACTCCCTTCCCCTCTCCTCTCTTTCCCCTGCTCTAAGGCACAAGAACATTTAGACCGCTGAAAAATGTTCCGCTACCCATTGGTAAGATCTGCCAACAAGGCAGGTTTCACAATTTTCCTATGTAATTGGTGCTGGTACTATCATATTTTTACGTGTCATGTTATTACCAATACCTAACCCAAAACTCCCTTGCCACAAATTACTTACTTTTTGTCTTTGCCCAGTGAATGTGAAAAGCAGAGGTCTGCTGTAGAACAATCTTTTATATATTAATATATTCTCTCTCTTCCCCCCCTCCCCATGCTAGGGAAACCCAGTTCTTTTAACTTCTCGCAGGTCAAACATCCTAACCTTCTTGTTATTTGTGGTGCTTTCTTCCAGACTCTCTCCAGTTCTTGCATTTTTTTTTTATTTGCAAAGCCCCGAACTGTATACAGTGCTCTGCCTTAAGCTTCCTACCACGCTTACAAAGTCAGCGTGGTGTGTGAAAAAAAAAAAGGAATGTGATCTAGTTTACACTGGTGGAGGTATTTTTGCTACTGCCAACATTATAAGACACCGATGAGGTTTTATTCAAAATATTATTTACCGCTCTGGCCAGCCAAAGATGAGCTCTTAACTACCACAGGTATTTTAAAGGCTTACTGGAGAGCTTACTTGAATGATGTGAATAGAAGTATTCTGGTTTGGTTTGGCTTGGTTTTGTCTGGCACAATACTGTTAGGCAGTGTACGTGACTTCTGTGTCCATAATTGGGGTTAAAGAGTTGAAGGAGAGAATATCTATTTAAAACCTGATATGGAAGACTGTGGCTGTTGCAGACCATAGGGCAACGGTGACACTGGAACGAGTGTGCATAAACTGTCGGTGAATAGATTTCAACTAAACATTTCGGAAAAGGTCCCTAAGGAGCTGGGGCTGGCAGCTGTGGGACCATCCAGCTGCAGCAGCCAGACAGCAAAGGGCTGGATCCAGCGACTCTGAAGGCTCACGTCCTGCATTGCGATGTCTTTGGGGACAGGTAAATAAATTAAAAACTGCAAAGCTTAGTGGTAGTGGTGTTAAAAAGGTTGCAGAAAGCTGTCCCCCCCATCTTAAAATGAGATTTCTAGCGATTAGAATGGACTTTCTTGGTACTGATGTGGGCCAGTTTGCTCTCAAATTCGACAATGTGGTCAGCTTCCGTGTCTCCAGTTTCAGGGATAATTCAAGTCCAGCAGAGCAGAGTTCTCCTTTTATTGCTTTTTCAGTTCAACACTGACCTTCTTGGTTATCTTCCTTAAAAGTAACTCTAAGTAACTTTCCTGAATGTTTGAAGAGGAAACAGACTAAAAAAAAATATATATATATAGTTTATAGTATATACTGTTACAACCCAAAAGCAGGATTCTGGAACATGTTAAGTACCTCAGAGTACTCTCTCCAGCCAAAGTGGTCCCTGCAGAAGTATTTCCAGACCGTGTAGTAGTTGGAGCTGGAGCTGGGGCAGGAAGGTGTGGAAAGCCGTCGCATTTGGTCAAACTCAACAGTTTCATATAATTTCATAACATTCAAATCCACCCAAAACTCATGTCCCCTGGAAAGAACAAGAAAAACAAAGAACTCTCACCTTTTGTAATCCATTAAAAAGATCACTCAGAGATAACAAAACATGTCAGAACTACAGTTGGCATAGTCTTCTTCGGAGACACCCTTGGTCCAGCTGCGCTCATGTCACACAACTCCCGTTGACCATGAGGGTGTCCCATGAGCTTGAAGTGGGAACAACATGGGAACAAGCACATAGAGTAGGACCCTGAAGAGCTCTGAGGGCAAAGCAACTCTTCAAAAGTGTCCGGGGACAATGGTGGAAAAACCATGGTCTTCAGCACAGAACAACAAAAACCCAAACCCAGCAGTCTTCCTCGTCCAGTGGTACACATTCAGTATGCATGAGTGGTACAAAAATCAATATACATACCCTTGACATTTTGAGCATACTAAGTAAATACAACACACAACCACATTTGATGAAGCAGCCACACACTATTCAAAAGGTTATTCTTGTGAAAGTTAGTGTTTCAGGGAAGAAAAGAAAATGTAAATGGCTCCAGATGAGGAGCATCTGCTGCCAATCCACTGGAGAGCTCGAGTATCTTTCATCACGTGCAGCAGAAGAGAACTAGCATAACATGAAAAGGAAACGTGATTTCACAATTTTGGAGCCTACACTGAGGAATACTGGCTTTTTTGTTTGTTTGTTTGAGTAGCTATATTGCTGCTCCAAAAAATCAATGCCAGTATGCAACTTCGCGTAAAGCAATTGGCGCTTCCAAAAGGACCCAACAACAACAGGGTGCTACAAATTAAGAAGCAGAGTATATCCTTTATCTAAAGGTGAAAAATAAAAGTGCATTTCCTCTACACTTTACAAAGTTGTGTTTAACAGTGACTGTGGAACACCTCAGCAAATAGTTTCAAATGCTGTTTCATGAGTCAGTGTGAAGAGAGAGACATCAAATTAAAGAACATTCTCAATTAAAGCATGGAGTTCTAAAGCTCTGCTGCTCATTAGACAATCATGGGTTTATTAGCAATCAAGAACTTAAGAAATTCATAGAAATTGGAAGAAATGACAGTAATATTCATTCCCTACAAAAGTCATTTTTTTTAGAACTGGGATTAACATATTTCCAAAATAATGCTGTTTACATAATTAGTTTTCTACTTTTATAATCTCTTCAAGAGTTGTCAGCTTACTGGTATTCATTAACAGTTACTAATCTTTGGCAAGGGGAAATGCAGCTTTTGAGACTATATCAAATATTTTCTTTGAATTCTTAACAGTAAACATAAATCAAGCTGATACTTGAAATCTACAGTTTATTTTTAAATGAAATTTGCCACATCAAGTGACGGCTATTCTAAACATCTATATGATTTTATGCATACAGATTTGCTTGAGAATGGCTGCAATTTTGCTAGCTATTTCACACTCTTACCAGTATAGTTCCTGAAGAGTTTCATTATCCTGCTTTCACAGAAAACCTACTGAAGAGTTCCCACTTTAAAAAATGATGATCAGCTGGAATGGTCCTTCGTTTCTCAACAGGAGGTACAGGTGCATAGCTGTTCTTAGTGTTTATCATCATCAATTAATTGCATTTGGGTCTCTGAAGTGCTAAGCTCAGTTTGAAATATTAAGCGCTTTCCTGACATAGACAAAGGGACAATGTGTCTGTTCCTATGGGCTCACCGTCAGGGGATCTGATCCACTGCTGTCTGGGTAAATTTAGGTTGCTCTCTTTGTTTTCAACAAGCTTTCATATAGACTTACAGAATAGTCCCAAAAGTCAACTCACGTGCCTGAAAAATGCAACTCCACGAGCTACATCTAAAATTCTCTGGACACAAACCCCATTCTTTTCGCAACCCCCGCAGCCAGCACGAGCTCTGTCCGACCCCTTTGAGGGACAAGTCCCCCCCCGGGGACGGCAGTCCCCGCCGCAGCAGCAGCAATGGCTCCAGCCACCTTTCCTCCCCTTTACGCTGAGAACTTGCTACCAAAAAGGAACATCTTGCCAGTTCGTGGTTCTCTAAAAACTGTCATGGAACAACGCTAATTAAGATGAAAATTTTGTCGGGATGACACTCTCACAGCAAATCCGTAGGTTTTCTGTTCCCTACTTGCACCAACGGCACACAAAATCGTTATGGTTAGAATACGAGCACGGGAGGACACTGGCTATTCTGCGTAGGTGTATTCTAATAACCCGTGTCTTCCCCTCCGAGCTGCAGCCCGCCGCGGGAAGTTTGATACGCTAATTAAAGCTGACATCCCACAGCCCGCTGCATCAGCGGTTGGTGCACGGGCACCCACGCAGCTCAAGAGAACGCGTACAGCAATAGCACGACAAGACAAAACTTGGACACAAGATCTAGTCAGAGGGGAAAACTAGCGCTAAACAAAATAAATGACCAGTGTGAAGGGACTGGAATTAAATGTAGGGCTTAAAAAAACCACACACCCTTTCTGGAGGAAAAAACCCTAGTAACGGATCACCCCACCTTCCTGGTATGTAGTCATTCTGTTCCGTAACAACAAGCTACAATCTACTTTATTTGAAAACAATGTGTGAAATCATGAGGAAATCATCTCTCTGAAATACCAAGTTGTGTTATTATTTATAGTACTTGCAGGCAGCACCGTAAGCACAGTTTTTTCAGCCAATTTCTTCATTGATATATTTTTAATGCCACTCTCTCTTACCAAAACGTAGTCTTACAATTCTGAATTTCAAGGCCTGGTAAAGCTGTCATTTTTGAGAAAAGCATGTTTAGTGATTGATATTGTTTATATCATCCTTTTGGAGTGAGGAGTTGGACTCACTGTTTAGGGGTCATGTTGCAGCTACAAATCCAAGGCCTGAATCGAGACCCCCAGATACTGTGCTGCATATTGTATGAACGAAATACCCCAAAAGGTATTTCTCAAGACAAAACCTCACAATTCGAGCATTCAATCTCACATCAATCTCTTTTCAAGTCAAGCACTGTAACACGGTTCTCCCTACACCAAAGATCTGTGACCTCCAAGAAAGTGCAAAGAAATGGAAAACCTTTTCTTTTCAAGTAAATTGTTTTCTTTTAAAGGTGGTAAAACCCAAAGGATTATTTCATTTTATTATAACTTTGTATGTTGCATGCGCTATAGTGAAAACTGATAATGAAAAAATGTTTGCAGTAGTTCTATGCCAATGCCGTGCAAAGTAAAGAGAATCTGAGTATCAGCATACACTCTAAACATGATAAAGATTATCCACTAGCATGCTGAACTCTTTTGAAAGTAATCACATACTGGTTAATATCCTAAAAAGTTAAAGGCCTGTAAAATTTTGAAGACTGGAAAACAAATTCCACAGGCACTCAAAACATGGCTGTCTTCCAGTATGTGACTTGGGTATTTCTAATATGGGCTTAACTGTGTTAAAATACAGTCTCCAACAGACACACATAGCTCTGTAGCAAAGCAAGAAGAATCAAAGTAACCCAATGGGAGGGACCCTGTGGAAGGAAAACCACTTTCTGACAGGGACACAGTACGAGACTGCTTTTCCTCCTGCTTTTAACATAGAGCAAGCAGATCCTCGGGATGAACTCCTAAAACTCTGGGTTGACAGCGCATGTGCAAAAAAGGGTATTTGTGTGCAGACGGGTTCTAACTGCAGAACAGGTGGGGAACTGTAGGGTTTCTACGTGGCATTCTTCTAGTAGTGCTGTAACGACACGAAAACTTCACATACAATTCCAGTAAAACAAACTGCAGTTAAGTTTTTTTTCCTACAACAAACAAAATCTATGCACAGCTAAATGTGCATCTATGTATCTCATAAGACTGTTTAAGATTTATAAGGCTGGCAGCTAATGACAGCTTACAGCGCAAACAGGTTCTCTGAAAGCTCAACATTTTTCTGCAAAACCTGTATAGAACGTGCCAAATTATTTCTCAGTACTGAGAAAAGTAATGATTGTCTGCTGTTTGGAATTTTTTACGTTTTTGGAGCTCACCATTTCTGCCTCTTCTTTACCAGATTCCCCTCCCTTATAAGCAAACTGAGAAGGGCAGGATGGTCATCGCTCATTGACATGTGCTGACAGTTAGTTCGCTGTGATGAGAGCTCAGGCACCAAGCACTGAAGCGGCCGATTACCACCCCTTCAAACGCTCTTCTTGAAAGCCTACCTGTGATGTAACACATTTAAGTGTTCTTGTTTTCCCATTCCTGAACAGAACTGCTCTGACTGCAAAGGTCACACGGTTTCTCAGCGATCCGCCTTTCGGCGCGTGCCCACGACACGGAGCAGAGCCCAGCTTGCAAAGCTGCCACGCACCTCGCGCTGCCTTTCAGCTTCTTCCATCCAAATCCATCCCTCTTCAGTTAAAGATGGGGACACCGGCACTGGGCGGTTGCTAACTGGGTTTCCTTACATTTTCTCTCAGAGTAAGAGCTGCCAGCTCAGAAGCCAAAAGAGGCTCTAATTATTTCTTGAAGAAAAAAATGCAGTCGAGGTATTTCTCGGTATGGTATCCTCTATCCATTTCCCTTAGCTGTGAATAGGGAAAGGTTCAGCAGTCTCAGGATGTAACGTAGCAGAATCTTCCTGAAACTCAAACTTCTGTTAAGTTAGGGATGCTTTAAAAATGGTATTTTTGTTTTTCAAGTTGGTAAAGTGTCTAGAATGCTACTTCCCATTAATTTTAACAGAAAATTAAGTGACCAAAATATCTAAACACCCTGAAATCTAAACAACAGTGGTTTATTCTTTCCCTGAATACTTTAACTAAGAACTTTTCAACTCCACACACAGTTTCTACCTAACAATAAATTATTCAGAATAACACTGCATTATTTTATATAGCTGAAAATTATTTAGAGAAATGTGTTTATTTAAGTGACTGCATCTGAAAAACACACTATATGCCCAAAAGCCCACCTTTTTTTTTTTTTTTAATCCTAATTATAACACTGGGAATAAGGAAAGATACTCTTTCACAAAAAACCCTGATACACATAAAATATACATTACTCCAGTGCTCATTTACATTCTTTAACAGTGTGTTTCTCTATTCAGAAGTATTAACTTTTTCAAATTATGCCATTTAGTGGCTTTTAAGCTCTGAAATCCTAAAATATATTTAGCAAAGTTGTTTAATAATAGCTCTTCAGTTAAAGCACTTCCTCGGTATATTAAAAAGCCTATTACCAGCTTACATAATGCAAAGCCATGGAAAAAAATGAATTGTGATTACAGCAAGTGATTGCGTGGTTACATTCCTGGCTTCAGCTTTAAGACGCCAGTGATGAAAGCAAATGCGACAACTGCACCTCTCAACTGTCCGAGGCCTAAATATAGGCAAAAGATCCCAAATATAGGGTTCAAAACCAGTAAAAATGCGAGATGCTCAAGGTTACGTCCAACATGGTCTTTAGCGTAACATCACTTTATCGTCAGTACGATATAATGATTTACTACTTCTGAAGCACAGCATACACTATGTATAGTAAAGGGTATCCCCCATAATGTATAGATTATGGGTAAGATATAGACTGGGGGAGGGAAAACCCAACAAGAAATCAGCAAGGCACACACATCACCTTGTTTTGTGCCCTGAAGGGAGCATGAGAGAACACGTAGCTCATCACGGGCACATCATTGCACAACTAACTGCACCTCCGGGAGACGCTCGCATGCGATGGTGATGAAACACGTGGGTGCTATGATGGTGACAGCAGCAGAACAAACACACACACCAACCCAGCGATTAAAATCCTTCCTTGTGCACAGGCCCATCCCAACACCTCCTCTGCACTGCCTCCAAAAGACGAGCTCCACGAACGGGGTCCGTCACTCGTTACACTTTTCCCGGGCAGTTTACATTAAGGAAAAAGAAGAGTTTTATAGCTAACGCAACAACAACAACAAAATAATCTAGTGCTGTTACTCATGGTCTTTGAAGTCTCTATCTGGAAATATCTGTCTGGAGAAGAGCAGGAAGGCAATGATGAAGGCTAGTTTGTCAGACATTCTGGAAAGCAGGAGATGTATTCCAGTACCTTGGTGGGGCAATGTGTTACTCCCAGTACCTCTTTGCATCACGCAGCAGGAACAGCCTTCAGGACAGCTTGAAACCAGTAATAAGAACAATGCTGTCTTTTTCTACAGAAAAATGTATTAAACCTCTCTGCAAACACCACAAAACTTTGCCTCACCTTGCTTCTGAGGTAGAAAATTACCATCCCTGTTTTTCCCTGGGAAAGACAAGACACACAGAGAGACTAAACTAGCTCCTCCAAAGTCCCACAGAGGATCTGCGACAGAGGTGGGAACAGAGATTTCTTAAGAACTTCTCTTCCCCGACTAAGCAAATAAAGGTCTCTATTTATAAAACAAGCACTTCAATAGAATTATTTGCACTGACAGAATAAACATATTGAACTCTTAAGAACACAGCACACAAACCCAAATTTGGTGTTGTGTAACAGTGCAGTTCAAACTAAAATTCCACAAGGGCTCTCAATAGCAGAACCTGGTTCCTCGAGTAAGTTACATTTTCTCTGTACCCTAACTATAAGAAATAACACAAAGACATCATCTCTTCAGGACACTGAACTGAGGAGGTACCTCAACTAGCAAGTTACAACACTGAAGTCCTTTTTCAGACAAGTGTAGCCTGCTAAAATAAGGATATATTGGCTCACTCTTCCTTGCATCCTTCCGAAGAACTTCAGTCTAATGTGTGAATCATCTGTGCTCTTTCCATTCAATAAGACAAATGTTTGCTAGATGTTATGTACAAATAGACAACGGGGAGAAATTTTTTTGTAAGTGCTATGAAAATGCATGTGGTTTCCAACTCCTCTCCTAAGTTCAGTTATATGTCATGAGTCTTACCACAAACAGGGTTCAGAAAAAAAAGAAACCTAGCAATCAACAAAGGTCTGTACAGGAAATGAAACTCGGTTCCCATCAGAACAGCTGTGATATGAAACAAGACTGAGAGTTAAACAGCACTTAGATGATGAAACTGTTGATTTTCTCTCTATGACTAAACCAGTTCCTCTCTGCAATAGCAACAACCTGAAAGCCACTCAGGGGAACAAATGAACTTAAAAGATCCAAACAGGTATGCAACCCTTTTGTATTTAAGTTTGAAAGATTAGTCATCACACTAAGCTGGGTTACTGTAGGGGATGTAAGCCAGGCATTTACGCTCTCTGGTGACCCAAATTCGGCAGTATTTCATCTTACTTGTAACAGCTGTTCGAAGTTGCAGGCTGTAGTCCAGCTTTGGGTGAGGGACCAAGTGTTTTAAACTCCACTGTATGAAACCAAACTTCACTTGAAGTATATCGTCTTAGTAAGATCTTTCTTTTTAAGCAAAGGTACTGAAACAGGATCATCAGATCTTAGACAACAGCAGCCAAAATTTGCTCCCATCACAACCAATACCAATTCCATAGGAAGCAACAGTAAGCAAGGGCCCAGGTAACACTCACGAAGGGACACGCATCAAACAGCCCTCTGCAACACAGCCATGAAAAGGCAGCCAAATCCTAGTTACTGCTACGAGGAGTGTGAAAGGAAAACAGGAACCTTCCTTCACAGAAGCAATGCTTTGCATCAGGGCAAGAATAAAAACAAGCTGGTAAACACGATCCCACGGTCTTAACCATATCAGTTTCTCATCATTCCTAAACTGAAGAGAGGGGCAGCACGTAACAGGGCAGGAAATTAGTTTCATGTTTTACTTAACTTGTTCCCTCATCATGTCATGCTGCTTCTCTCTGCTGTGACTGTAAGCCATGCAGGAGGTGTACAGTGTGACAGACTCAGAAAAGGGAAAGCTGCAACAGAAAGATACACCTCTACACTTAAGAGACCCCATCAGCAGCAGAAAAAAACCCTTAAAACCTATCAATATAGTAGTAGCTTTGCTGCTTTTCCTATATTTGTTTTTTAGAAAGTTGGAGAGGTAGGTTTTCCTGCCTTCACAGCTGGTGACTCGGAGTGCTTGAAAAAGCAACCTTCTGTAATTTTCACAGTGAGAAGGTGTAGCCTGACTTGCATGTTTGTAAATCTGAAACAACTACCGGGGTACTGGTCCAGATACATATACAGCTTCGATGAAAGCCTGGCCCCAGACCTTTTCTGGCAGGGAGCAGGGGAAAAAAAAAAAAAATAAATCTATAAACCTCTCTGACACCCAC
>VYZV01040497.1:8204-33070 GCA_013401275.1 Pandion haliaetus
CTTCATAAGAGAGAAAGAGGGCAACATGGGAATGGTCAAGAGTCTAGTCTTCCGTTTAGTTGTAGTCCTTTCTGCAGACATCCAAGGAGCTTAGAGCAGAACAATAAGAGTTAGGAAACGCCAAAGATAATTATGTACATTTAATTTAATGATTCTCATTAATTTGAAATACATATTTCTATTGCTTTCCAAAAGAAAAGTAATATTATGACTACAGTCCACCACATGATATGTGCAAGGTTGTTCTTCCTGGAGAACTGTGGTATTTTGTATACAATATCCATATATGTAAATATATTTTATATATGCATACACATATATATGCCTATGCATATATGCATACATATGATACTGGAAGTCTTGACAATGATTATAGGGGAAAAAAATGAGACCGATCTTGGACAAGCCTTTTCAGCAAACAGAAGTGGAAGAAATTGGATGTTACAAAAGAATGAGAGGAAAGATTAAGTAACTGAATGAAATTATTTAAGCAGTTCCATTGTTTAATAGAAAGTCTAATGCTAACCTTTGTATATTACACTAAACAGCAAACAGTGCAATATGGAAAGAGGTATTGGGGGATGTAATATATGTATAAACTAGCTATATACTAATGCTATGTAATCATATATAAACAGTTTTGATAAAATAGTCTACAGAGAAATACAGAATTTAAAAGACCTTGAAAAGACCAGACTGATTGGGACATCATTTAGGACAAAGACAACCATTTGATATAGATCCTGTACATCACTGAAAATAAGAATTCTTAAGATGGCTGCATATCTCTAACTCCCTCGGAGACACAAAAAATATCCTGAAATGGAATAAAATAGTGAACTATCAGTAAGGCAATCAGCAGATAATTAGAAACCATTTAGCAACATTAGCAGTGTAACTGAGTTGAAAGAACTTGATCTCTTGATACTGATAAATACAACAAGTTAATGATAATGGTAAAAAATCTAATATGATAAAAAAGGAAAATAACAAAATAAATCCAAATAAATGCATGCACATTTAAATTATTAAAGTTGTTGTGCCATTAGGTAATTTTGCATAATGGCTTTACTACTCACAGAAGAAAACTGATCATAAAATAAAGTTAGTTAATGAGCTAACAAAGATTCAGCAGTGGATTGCATCACAGTTTTGATACTGTCCTCTGTTAATGAACATACTAATTGACTGGATTGAATAGTTAATGAAGAGCTATAGAAATTAAGAGCAAAAAGACCATTTCATTCATTTTAGCTTTTAAGACAGCCTACAGTGATGTCTGCCAGGCACACCTACTTCAAACTGATCCTAAAGTGTTCCAAAACACTGAGGAGAACCTGAAAATCATACTGGGAGCACAGCCTATATATTACACCCTGGTATCTGATTAGTCACGGGTTTTCCCCCCAACCCGGGCAATTTAATACCAACCAAAAAGATGTCTGTCCTTCAACTCCAATATATTTTTTTAAATTTTGGTCTATATATGGATGGATTAATCAGCCAACAAATAATACACATTTGAATAGGCACTTGTGACCTTTTCTGCATCAGAATAGAGAATAAACAATTGTTACTTATTTTTAATACTGCTTTCACAGGCTCCTATTGCCTTGAAATCGCAGATCCAAGCTTACATCCTGTTCAGGATGGAATTATGGAAAACTAAGACCTCTCCATCCAGTTAGATAGAAATTAAAACCTTGGTTCCATGTGAACACCATGGCAGAAAAGTTAGTTTATACTGTTCCTTTAAGTGATCCCTACCTTACTCAAATTAATTTGAATTAATTTTTGTTTGTGGAGGATCTGTCAAATAAATGTTAAACAGTAAGGTTCAGCCCTTTCTAAATTCAGGTTTCTAAATTAGGATGAGATGAGAGGATGACCTAGAGACTGAAAATCAAAGATAACTAAAAGCAAAACTATACCATAGAAAGAACCCAGAAGACTATGTAGGCAATAACTGAATTAGAGTAGCTGACAAAGTATCACTGTCAGGAAATGTAAGTACAAGGCAGCCAAATAGTTCATGTGATATGCAAAAATTTCATTTGACTAAATGAAAGAGATGAGGAGAGGCAAGTTGATTAATTCAGTAGAAATCCAATAATGCTGGAAAAAATTAATTTTCATTAATTTACAAATGTTAAGTGGAAAAGAATAAAAACTTAAGACCCCTAAGGTAGCAAAAGAAATCTTCATGAAAAAAAACAAACAATCCCTGGGTTTTGCAACATGAAAGCACAGCTTGCAGCAGCTGCTACCAAAGTATTTCAATCACCCTGCAAAGATGAGCACCTTCTAAACCAGCAGGGCTCAGTTTTTATCCATGTGAGAGACAGAAAGCAGTTCTGTAGTCTTGGCAGATGTACTCATGCAAAAGGGGGAAAATTGTTATTACCTGCCAACTTTCTAGCCTGTCTTCACACAGCTCCATTACGATACATAATGTTGATGGAAAATATATAATATTTGTTTCAACTTGTAAATATTCAAGTTGGTATATAACTAACAGAATAGTCTGAATCACTGAAAATGCATTACTTTTCTGAATTTGGATACCCGTAATGCAAACAATGCATAGCTACCAGTGTCAAAAGTTATTATTTTCTCCATGAATAGCTTAGGAGTGTTGCCACAGAACTTAACCACAAATGTATGTCACTCTTACTCAGCTCCAGCTACCTTCATAATCACATTTTGTAGGTGCTTTAAATAACTCCTTTGGTGATTATGGCATGAAGTCTGCTTCAGAACTGTAGCTTTAGTAATTGGGCCAGTGATATTTTGTATGTCTTGAAATATTTAATTGACAAATTCTTAGCAGCATCTGTGATAAAAGATAACTTTTGAACTGCTTCATACTATTTATAATGTTATAGGTTTTCCTATATTTAACGCACATATTAAACTCAGTGCTCTTGAATATTCATAATTTTGTAATAGTTTACCAGTTGTGCACAATTGGAAACAATATTGTAGAGAAAAAGAAACTGTACTAGTAGAGAGTCTCTACTAATTACATCCTGTCCACCAAAAATAAGAAACTGTACTAACTTCCTAAAGAAAATCCAAAATTTAGTACTTTCAGAAATTGTTAGGACTGTGTAATATTGGTTCTGAAGAATTATATTATGAAAGCGGACAACTCCAGCCACCCTTAACACTGGAGAAAAAAAGCACACAGGATGAAGGAGCAAATTAATTTCCTTATTCTTTTTCATATAAATAGGTCACGACTTCTACCTCTTTAAGTCCTAATACTTCTTAAAGAGTGACAAAATGTACATCGAATGGCTTTTCTTCAGCAATATTAAATCAGTGCAAGTTTAACCTTCCCCCGACCCCCTTTTTTTTAGTGAAAGAACATGTGGGTAAGCCTTTATTTATCATAGCTTTTTAGGAAAAAAATGCAGTTATGTCAAACATTTTAACACACTTGCCTGGGAAGGCATCCTGCATGACACGGCCACTGCCACGTCACTGCACTGTTGCTGGGAATGGCAATACCTATCACATCTACCAGTTTTGCCAAAGTCCAGACCCTACAGACTACAGTTGGACGTCTTTGCTATAAAAATCAGTGTGAATAGGTTACAGGCCATTGCTGTCAGAAAACACTTGTTTGTGCTAAAGTAACAGGTCAGCACGTATGTGAAAATTCAAGATGAGTATTGGCTGCTTTCAAAGTACACAAACTTTTTCACTGACAGATATTATTAACATTCACTCAAATAAAAAACATTATTCCTTGATAGTTACCCCCCCCCAAAATCTAAAAGAATAACAGCAGCTGTGGAAATGTTATTAGAGATTACTGTACTAGTGTCATAAGTGTGAGATCTTTCTGCCACCTAATAGCTTTGTTAAAGGAGAAGAAGAAATGGATTGAACTGAAATTGCCCACATTATCCACTTTCTTGTTCTAGGGAATTTGAATTCCTACTGCAGAAAGTAATGATATTTTTGACACTCTTCTTGAGTAATATCTATATTTAGAGTGTTGAAACAGTAACTGGCAAAATCTAATAATCTAATTAGAGTTAGGATCACAGTCATTTTGGGCCCATTTTTCATTCTCCTCTTACATAATGTGTGCAATTTGGATTTTTTAAAGATTTTTTTTTCTTTTAATATAATAGTGCTTCTGTACTCTTATAATGTACTTCTTTACCATAGAAAATTGTCCATTATCTTTAATAATTAGTTGCATTATGAAAGTTGAAGTTCTTACCAGTGTCTAGAAAATCACTCATTTGAGCACCAATTAACAGACAAAATTTGAAGCAGATTACAAAAACTACTAAATTAAAGTTATGTTAGAAAATGCTGTGAGCAGATTTTTTTGGATAACTCAGTAGCTTCGGTCTTGGGAAAGGTTCTATTACCTGTATTAAAAAACTATTTTTCCTCTATCTGTTTATCCAATAAAGCAGTGTTCTACTTATTACTATTGCTTGTTTTAAACTGAATTCGTAAATGCAACTGAAGATTATTAAGGTGAATGACAAGGTAAAAATGGGTAGTTGTTTGAAATGCTTGGACTGAAATGCAAGTATATGCTACCCATTTGTCCAGGAGATGGTAGTTGACTCTACACTTGTGTAATAATGATAAATAATAACTTACAAATATTTCCACTATTTGATCTCATGACTGCTACTATAAATGTATAAGCAACTCCGAGAAGATGGAGTGAAATTCTGGCCTCTCCTTTAGTAGACAAATGTTTACAAGCAGCTGTATAGAGACACCCACTGCTTTGAACTCCATGCCTATTGGCTTCTTGCTGCAGTATGCCTTGACTTTAGTGATAGGAGTGGAGGGTTTCTCATTACAACAGTTGTTTTATAGCTTGACCATACATTATGAATTCTTGTGAATCCCCCTAAGCTGTTGGTGAGCTGAGTTGATGATCATCAGAACATTCTCAGAAAACACATGGTTTTAAGTCCTCTCAAGCAAGGAGGAAATGGAATTCGGTCCTGCTTCCCAAGTACATGACCTACCTGGTATGCAATTACTGAAAAGGTCACCTTCTCCTCCCACATTTTTAAATGAAGACTTAACACCTGCTTAAGTGTTACAAGAATAGGTGTAGATACATATCCTCATGAAAAGATTGCAGATACCACCCTTGCTTGGCTGGATCTAAATCCAAGACTCAAATTTTGCCTTGTGCTCATTTATACACAGTTACTGTAGCTTAACTTGCAGAATCCTAAACCATTTATTAGCTGGAGGCTTTCCATGACTAGGGCAGTCATTTATATTGACATATTTGTAAGGTTCAAGAAGATGCATGATTTCAGAGGGGGTCAACCCATTGAATCAATAGCAAAACAGAGAGCCACAGCTATGTGTTAGTGCATAGCTCTCCCTGAAATAGTTGGGTGTCTTCTTTTGTGAGCCTACAGTTTTCAAATAAAGAGAGCAATGACTTAAACACATCTCAGTATGTATATTATTAGTCTAATGTAGCATATTTTCTTGTCACTTTTACCTTCATGTTCCTTCTTTCCAGCTCATTACAGCTTGTTTCCAGCTTGCCATCACTTGATGATGCTGTTTCTGCAAAGGCAGCACTTCTATATTACGTTCTGTTTGTTTCAACAGATTTCTCATTGAGAGCAAAATGTTCACTTGTAGAATTAGGACTCTAGTTTGCAAAATCTTTTTTCTCTCCTATCATGCAGTAACTAAATTCAATAAAAGGATAGTCTCTTGTTCTTAGTTGTGGTTTCCTGATAATATTGTAATGAATATAAACAACACCATTAACTACAGATCAGTTTAGGAAAAACACAAAACAAAGCTCAATCGACACGACAGTTGAAATAGTAGATAAAAATGCATTGGTTCCTCCTCTGATGTTTTTTTGACATTATTCATTCCTTACTTGAGTTTTAGATTAACTACCTTGTTCCCTGTACTCTTCCCAGAGACAAATGTCGGGTTAGGGTGATGTTCATGTATGTAAGCAAGTTAAATTACTTTTCTGTTTATTTAGTTATTGAAAGGACTGTATTACTATTAAAAAAGAAAGAAATTTCTATATCTTACAACCAAAATCACATAAAAAATGGATGGAGACAGTGCTGGCAATACTAGCTTTTGCTGATACAGGTTGAAGTTGTTAGAAACATCTTTTCAGCACATGAAACAATGCTGTCTCTTGTCAGATCACGGGAGTAAGGACTACAGCAAGATTTGCCTTTGCCTGTTTCCTGTTCCATCAGGCCACTGTGAATCGCAGCCTAGCAATGCCTGGCAACTTTCCCCAACAGAACGGAAGACAAGCCCCAATACCAAGCTGCAAAACCATGAGACACAGCCCTATTTGTGAGGAAGTCAGTAGTGCAGCACTCAAGATCAGTGCATGAGGTTTGAGAGCTCTAACATTAATCCTAGCTTCTGTCTTGTTCTGCAGCTCTTCTGTGCTGCACTTCTGACCAAAAAAAAAAAAAAAAAAAGAGCCACCCTGAATATATTTGGGGAAAAGAAAGTGTCTTCTTGTCTAAAGAAAACATACCTGGAAAAATCTTCAATGCTTCTACCATGGTATAGCTAATATCTATTTGGGATAAGTCATAGCTACATATTCAGTTATATATGGGGTCTTCATCATGCAGAATATACTTTTTTGCCTCTTAGTCCCATGTAAGACACCTACCATATCACATTGAGTACCCACATTAATTTCAAGGGATGTTTTTAAAGACTTCTAATTTATACTTTATTGGCCTTTAAAATTTTGTTATGTTTGGCTAGTTCATGCAGAAATTTATTTAATTTTATCTTCCACCTTAAAAGAAAATTTTGAAATTACGCACTACTCAGTTCTTGTTTACACTATATGCCATGCATCTCGCCACTATCCATAAGAGATGGATTTTTAGAAATGAGCAGAAATACTTGTCACGTGAGTCTTGAGTGATAAGAATCAGCAAAAGCTCCTTTGGAGACCATTTAGCTGCACTAATACTAATGCCGAATTTGATCAAAAAAGCCTTACTTAATTTTACTAGGACATTTATTTACAAAAAAAAAAAATTGTTGAATTCAGCCTACTTGCTGCAGCTACGATACTTTAATTTATTTTCTGGATTAATTTAATTTCTTATTTCTCAAGCAATACTTGGTGCTGAAAGGCAACACGTAAGTAAAATTGATGAAACACTGTACTAATTCTTAATTTCCTGTTTCACTTTCCTCTCCCCAGTTGTTACTGTTTACAGAGTCCCTGCTGCCTAAAACAAGGTAACATTAAAAGTCATTCGCATCTGAAATTTCTAGTTTTAGATAGAAGGTAAAGGAACTAGATAGTACAAAGAAATTGGCATCATTTTGGCTATCATACCTGAAGGTAACATAGCTTTACTCATAGCGCAATCTATGATAAATATTCTATAATAAATATTTATGAATAAACATCACAGCTTAGATATCAATATTTTATAGATAAATTTCTTTTACAGCTTTCTTTCAATAAAACTTGAGAAAACAAATAAATAGTTATTTTCTTTTAAGTGCTGTATGATTAGAAGAGCCTAGACTTCTACAGTGCCTCTCATATAAACTGTTAAATATGCACTTAGTGCTATACAGGGTATGCAAAGTTATTCTGCTGTGACAGAAGGTTTAACTGCTATTCCATATCCTACCTGGAATTCCCAAAGCCCATAGATAGAAAAGTCTCTTTTTCAAACTTAGAAAGCCTACAGCTTTTGCTGTGCTCTGTTTCAGTTCCCCTCCTCCTCTCTTTTAATTGCTTAGAGAGATTAGCAAAACTGGCCCAGAACCCATCCTGCAGTGTTTCAGAGTGCTCTCTGTTCTTAGTTGTGTAGCCAAATTGATTTTATCAATAATGTCTACTTTTACATGTTCTGATCCTATATAGCCTCCAAATTTATGATTCAGTTTGACTTTATTTGGCTCCTGTTCTTAAAAGGATCATAAATTTGCCATTAATCTTTGATTGTATTCCATTTGCTCTCAAGGTGACTTCTATTGCTTCAGTACATACTATGAAACTACCTGCCAAACAATCTTTCTGCTGCAAGGCTATGTGTTGTTCCAGGAATAGTTTTATCAGAGTATTTCATTCTTGTTTCATAAGCTGATTATCAGCAGCACTGGATCATAACATTCAACTCATTTGAAGCATGATGTTTCTGCTTTGGAAAGCACCTTTAACTTCCCATTTTCTTTCAAACTGACTTGACCCAGTATCCAACATTACTATCACTGAAGAAACTGCAAGTATTCCCCAGTGTAGTTGACCCTTACCTTCCAGTTAGGGTAAGGTAAGAACATGTATATTGCATGGCACATTTGAAACCAAAGGCAATGCTTCTGGCACAGGAAACCTCTGAATCACAAATTTCTGGAGTTGAAAGAGTATTCTGGGAAAAGTCACTATAAACTTGCCCTGTTCTTACTCTCTTTCTTAGACAGTATTGTGTTGGCCAGCATCATTAACAGAAAACTAGATGAGATAGACTAGGGGTTTAACCTGGCGTAGACATTTTCGTGGGTTTGTGTTAGCTACTCCACAGTAACTGCCTCTGTGTGTGCTCATTCATACACCCCAGAGAGCATGCTGAGGTGTGAGACCTTCAGTAAGACCATCTTCCTGCAGCTGTAATCCAAAGCCTAACTGTAGCAACAGCATTCCACTCAGGCAAGCAACACAGTACCAGCAATGGAGGAAAAAGCACTGAGGCTGAGGGGTAACAGTTTCTGATATGCTTATAGAGAATGAACTGAAATTCAGCAGTTAATAAACAGACTGCCTAGATTCTTCACATCAGTCTTTATTCTTCCATATGGGATTTCATAGCCTTCCATATAAGCAAGATACTAATGGTTATCTAAAAACTTAAGATAATGTTCTTATACCAGTTTGCAGCAGGTTTCTGATTGTTTGTTTTTTTTAAAGTATAAAATTAGTTCAATACATTGGTCTAGAACACATCCCTAATCCTAACTCTAGGCCTACTATTTCAGGAAAGCAAGGACACTGAAAATTGAGAGGAAGCTTCTCCTGGAAACAGTTTTATAGTCATCACTGAATTTATCTGAACAGATTCTATTAGCCTAACTTTCTGAAGCTTTACATGGAAAGAAAACTTTGACATCAGCCACAATCTGAACGCCAGCTTTCTAGATATGCAACGTTCTCAGGACTTCTGTGTCTTGAGAAGAGAAATGGCTCATATGAACCAACTTTGGTACACCATTTACCTCTTTGAGCTTGACAGTTTTATAATAGAATTTCTGCATGGACCACATTCTCTGTAAACAAAACACTTAAGTTATTACTAGACTCATCCATAGGAAAAGTTCTATGAATACCTTGAAAATGGAGACTAAGGCTTTTTTTATTACCCTCTAACAACTCCCTATTCATATGCCTGGCCTACTTAAACACCTATCAAAATCACAGCTCCTAGTCTCCAGGACTTTAACCCCAACTATAATCCTAAATAATAGCTTCTAGGTAGGTAGGAAACCCAAAACTACTAGAAAATTAACGGGAAGTGAGTCACAGCTGCAGGTAGCATGTCCCAGATTAATCATCCAGCCCATCTGAATTCATTACATTCACTTCAGCAGCTACATTAGCTCTGCAGAAGCAATTCCCTATAACTATATTCCAGCCATGACCTTATTCTTCAAAAGTAGAAAGCTGCCTTCAACTCCTTGAAATTTCAGAAGCTGTTCACAGTAACTTGGAATAACCCTTCTTTAAACTCTGTGCCCACATGTGGCTTTGCAGACTCTTTCTGAAACTCTTGGTTGTACTTCAGCAAAATACCCAACATGCTGCAGATGTTGGGAAAGCAGTCTCGTGTAACCTATTGCTTACTTCTGGCATTATGGTTGTTTAACAACTGAGGTGGCTTTCTACTATAAACCTAGCCTTTCAGATAAACATGTTAATCAGGAATGGGTGAAAACTTAGGAAAAGCGAATTCCCAGAGATTGAGAGCAGAGCAGTTATGGGTGATGGATTAGTAATTAAATGGGATCAGAAGGAATCAAAATGGGACAGGATCAAAATCCTGCCCTTTACTTAAGCACAGGGTGTTAGCTGGGCTCAGAAATGCTGCAGGCTGCTACCAGTTCCTCTCGTTGACCCTCTCACAATTCTGAGTTTCAGGGCCTGAATTCATCCACAAAGTTTGTGCTCTCTTTCCCACCAGAGGCTCAAGCACCTGTGTTCAAGTCAGGTTAGGAAAACTAGCCACCGTACCACAGCTGTGTGCTCAATCTGACATGCCCTGGTCCTCAAACTGGGCTTTTAAGGCCCATGCAGCACCAGCTACAGCAGGCCCCAAGGCCTTCCTGAGGCTGCTGGGCCAAAGCTGCTTCACAAGAGCAAGCTTTCTCTTCAGTACTTTTTGTACATGCCTTTGTAGATATAACATTAGATGAACAACTTACAATACCTTATGGAGAAACAGGGCAAGACTTCTGGGCACAGCACACACTGACCTGCTCTTTCTCTGCTTGGCTTCTCCCTCCCCTTCATGGGCTGCGTCATCCCGGAGCTGTCCTGTCTGTATCTGTGCTGGAGGTTAGGTTCAGGCTCTTAGTGTAATGAAGGGAAATATTCCTTTTGCCCTCAGCTTAGGGGTTTTCAGCTGGAACAGTGCAGATTGAGTGAAGCAGGACAGGGAGCAGGAACACCGAGCAAGGGATCAGGGCAGGCCTGGAGACTGGCCAGGTCCGACTAGGAGCCTGGATCATTCGCAAGTCCTTTGGTGACAACAGGGACAAGGCCAGGCTGGGCTGCCAGCCTGTGGGTAGGGGTCAGGATCAGGCCTGGTGAGGAGAACCAGGGTCAGACACAGCCCTGGGCATCGGGCTCCTCCCTGGGGAGGGGAACAGGCCAAGACTAGGCCAGGCCAGGGGCCTGTGGGTGGGCCTGGCTCAGCAGGAATCTGGCCCTGCTGAACCTGTCACTGGGGCAGGGACTGACAGACCTGGGAGGGGGTCTGAAATGGGGTCCTGGGCCATGGGCAGGCTGGAGGAGCCCCAGAGGGGCTGGCGAAGACAGTCAGGGCTGGCTGGGCCCTCAGGGCCTGGACACACAGTTACCTAAGCACCACATTAAGATAAGAGATTTATTATATTCACTCTTACGTTTGCCATCAGGCAGCAGGATGCTCATAACCATCACCCACATTCTCATTACAAAACTTCTAAATTCCTGACTGTGATCATAATGATCTTATCTTTATTCAGTGGATACTTGGAAGTCATTTGTGGACTGGTAAGTCATCTCCCCTTTCCTCCTTTCTTCTATAACCTCTCTAAACCTATATAAATGTAACCTATATAATCTATCTAAATTCAGCCATCTTTAGGGCAAATTGCTTGACTTGCTCAAGTGTCTATTCCAAAGCCCATTTTATTTAGTGGATAGATTCCCAAAGCTGGGCTGCCTCCATAAAGCAAACAGCTAATCCAAGCTATCACTTGGCTATGCCCTCAAAGGTAACTTTACAGGAAATGTCACAGTCGTTGATGGCTGTCAGTATTCAGAACATTAGTTTTAATGCCCTCCCAAAGGTCAGTACCTCCTACTGAATGAAGTTCTGAACTTCTGCCTGGGCAGGGCAGATCAAAGAGGAAAAATGACAGTATTTGACTATATTTAAATCCAGGACCAGCTGGATGTCCTAACGTAGTTTCTCATCCACACCTCAACTCAGTCTCCATTTATTTAACTGTGCATTGAACTCTTACTGTGACATTATATTTATATACCTGAAAACACTAACTATGCATAAATCCTCCTGGAAAGGTGTATGCAATGTAAATTTTTGTTGTGTTAAAATACAGAAATTAAGATGGATGAGGATCACTTGCTGATTAAAATGTATGATTCCTTATGAATAGAAGGTAGTTGTACACACATTTGCCTATTTTCTTTTTATAGTTAAGGTCTATGCCACACCCACAAATATAATGCAAGTAGTTTCCTTAGCAACCATCAGATTCTGAAGGAAAACATAAATTCAATATTTCTAAGTAACAATAACAGAGAAAACCAATTAGTTCCAGAATATTAATTTCCATCTACCCTAAAATTATTAGCAGCTATCCCAGACTGAATTGCAGTATACATTTTTATCCTTTAGAGAATAAATCTCTCCAAATTAGTTTAGTAGATTTTCCAAATTAGTTTGGAAAATTAAATTAAAATCATTTGCATATAGGTGGTAATAAACAACTTTCCACTTTCCATCTACCTATTGCATTTTAAATTTCAGTTAGTATTTTAAATATCATTAAAACCTATTAATGATAACTAAATAATTTGAGTATTGCTAAACCAGCATTTACCAGTGTTCTGCTCATAAAGCATTGAGGCAGACAAGAAGTACAACCTCAGTTTGCCTTTGCTGGATCCACTAACTTATATTTACAAAAATTCAAAATAACACTGCTGGCTCCCATCTATGTGAAGATAAACTTTCAAAAGGGAATTGAATGTGTCCTTTGTAATGAGATTTTCCTAAGTGTGCAAACAAACAGGATGAAAGAATAACTGCTCTAAACTTCCTCAGTCCACCTTAACCCAATTCTGACTTTGAAGCCAAAAATAAGATTGTGTTAACTCTTTAGCTACTGAGGAGTTTAGTAATCTGAGGAATCTACTAAATGTGGTAAAAACTTATTCAGTTTCATATTAGATAAAGGAAATTACAGATGTTTTGTTTGAGAAGTGCAGGGTGCAGATATTGATATTCATTTTCTCAGCATTTTGACTTGCCTAATTTAGAAATAAAAAAACTGGCTCTGCTCCAAGTCTCCTGAGGAGGCTAATCACGAACATCAAGAAAGGTTTTGCGTTTTTTTTTATCATCCATAACCCTCATTTACCCAATTTCTTTTGTAATACCCTATAACTAATCCAACAGATTTTTTCTCCACTCCTGTCATTAGAATCAATCACCCTGCGATTTTCAGAAAAAAAAAGATGCCACCCTTAGCATGCACTAAGCTGGTGCCATGCTCAAGGTCTCGGCTTCTACAATCTTGGGCACACCTTCGAGAAACCAGGCCTGTTGACAGCTGATGGGGATCAACTGATCAATTGGGGCAAGAGTGACCTGGACAACAAGCTGGCTGGACTTATAAACAGAGCTTTAAGCTAGATTTAGCAGGGGGAAGAGACTGGAGTTCTAAGCACTCAAGAAGAGTCAGGGGCTGCTGAGGCATTAGGAAACAACAGGGAAACACCTGTGAATTGCCTCATGGGAATTAGGGTGAACTCCTCTAAAAAGGGGATGTGGCCTATAGCTCAGCTGAAGTGCCTCTATACTAATGAATGCAGCATGGGAAACACACAAGAGCCGGTAGCTGCTGCCCAGATGGAAAACTATGACCTGATTGCTATCACAGAAACTTGGTGGGATGAATCACATGATTGGAGTGCTGTGATTGATAGCTATAAATTATTCAGAAGGGACAGACAAGGAAAGAGAGGTGGGGTAGCTGGCCTCTATGTTGAAAATGGGATTGATTGCACAGAGTTGTCTTTGAAGAACAGCAATGTGCAGGTTGAGAGCTTATGGGTGAAATTTAGAGATGAAGCCAACAAAGGAAACTTTGTGGTTTGTGTCTACTAAAGGCCACCTGATCAAGAAGAGGTTGATGAAGAGTTCTTTCTTCAACTGCAGGAAGCATCATGCTTGCAGGCCCTGATCCTGATAGGGGATTTCAACCACTCAGACATCCCCTAGAAAAGCAGCACAGTGAACTGCAAGCAGTCCAGGAAACTACTGGAGTGCATTGAGGACAATTTCCTAGTACAGGTGGTGAAGAGCCTGACCAGTGGAGAGGCACTGCTGGACCTGATGATGACTAAAGCAAAAGACCTTCTTGGAGAAGTCAAGACTGAAGGTAGCCTGGGCTGCAGTGATCGTGCCCTGGTAGAATTCTCAATCTTGAGGGGTACAGGATGGGTAAAAAGTAGAGTCAGGACCCTAAACCTCAGAAAGGTTTTGGCTGTTTAGGGTGCTAGTGTGTGGGATCGCTTGGGAAACTCCCCTCAGAGATAAAGGAACAAACAAGACCTGGGAGATATTTAAGACATTTTTCTTAGGGTGCAAGAACTCTCAATCCTGACATGCAAGAAGTAGGGCGGGGGAGGCAGGAGGCCAGCTTGGCTAAGTCAAGACCTCTTAGCCAAGCTAAAACACAAATGCATAGGCAGCGGAGACAGTGATACACATCCTGGGGACATGATAGGGATGTGGCCTGCAAGTACAGGGAGGGGATCAGGAAGGCCAAGACACAGCTGGAGCTGAACTTGGCTGGGGATGTAAAAAATAACAAGAAGGGTTTCTTCAGGTACATAGGACAACAGGGAAGATGAGAGAAACTGTGCCTTCCCAATGAACAAAACGGGAGACCTGGCTATAACTGACATGGAGAAGACTGAGGTACTTAATTCTTTTTGCTTCAGTCTTCAGTGGCAAGTGCTCTAGCCATGCCACCCAATTCACAGAATCCAAAGGCAGGGACTAGAGAATAAAGTACTGCCCACCGTAGGAGAAGATCAGGTTCAAGACCATCTAAGGAACCAGAATGTACACAAGTCCATGGGATCTGATGAGATGCATCTGCACGTCCTGAGGGAACTGGCAGATGAAGTAGCTAAGCCACTATCCATCATATTTGAAAAGTTGTGGCAGTAGGGCGAAGTTCCCACTGACTGGAAAAGAGGAGACAATCCCCCATTTTCAAAAAGGGAAGACCCAGGGAACTACAGGCCAGTCAGTCTCACCTCTGTGCCTGGCAAGATCATGGAGCAGATCTTCCTGGAAACTGCTAAGGCACATGGAAAACACACAGGAGCTCTCATGTAGGACTAGGCTTAACCTAAAATAATTTCCAGTCAGTGGTAATACTTGTTGCAGTCCCCCTTGAGTTTCAGTAGGTGTCTTTGGATTTGAAACCTCTGATGCAAAAGCACTGAGATTGCAGTTTCTTGGGACAGAATGCTCCAAGTTTGTAGGATTCTCAGTTGTTAAATCTGGAACTTTGCTTCCCTGCCCCCAATTCAAACACCAAACTCTATTTTAAACCTGGACATTTCCTACAAGAATTTGCTTCATAATTCATTAAAAATAAAATACATAGCTAGGGTTTATATGACAGCTAGAGCTTGATGCTCTCAGTTAAAACATGGCAACATGTTTCAGAATCTGACTTTTTTCTATGAGTGAAGAAACAAGTTTATATTATTTTCATGACATCTGACAAATGCTGATTCTTCCCTCTGTCTCAGGTATGTGTGGGATGGAAGGAGTGGCCATGAAACCTGTTGCACAGCCACCCAACTCAATTGTTAAGAATTTAATACTACAGATAAGGCCATACTTCCTCCAATAGCATAAGACATTTCAGGAAATTCTTACTGATCTAAGATGAAACAAAAGAGTTACTGTCCCATACATGTTTTGTCCAAAAAAACCCTTTCCTGCCTTTACATTCAATTGGATATGGCCTATAAATTCAGCTTCTGTCTGAAAGTTCATTTGTGTAATAAGCAAGAAGAATTCATACGTCTACACAAGAACAATTCTGCAATGACCTCTGAATGTTTTAAGACCAATTTGCACCTCTAGTAATCCAGCATGAGACCATACTTTACATATTCAGGTAAAGGCCAATGGCTTAGACAGATAATGTTTTTTTGTACAAGCTCAGCTGTTGGAAAACTTCCATTCACTGCCCATGTAGCAGATGATATCTTAGCAATGGAAATATTAGAAGCACCAAAAATTAAAGAAGTCTTAATTTTTGCAGCTATAGAAGTGAAGAGTCTTTTCTCAATATAAATTCTCAACAGCTTACACAACAGGACAAGGATTTTTAATATTTGTAATTACAAGTTTTTTTCAAACACTACAGAAAACTTCGTTCTGACAATCACAGAGCACAGAGTGGGCATAATGTAATTTATATTAGTACAAGCCCTCATCATTTCTAATGTTATAACAAAAAGAAGATACTGGGGATAAAAAAAAAAGAACTAGGTCACTCTTCACAATGGTGCAGTAAAATGTGATAACGTGGTATATGCTAACAGGTTTAGAACTGGGAAAAAAAAGTTAGTGGCTATTTTTACCACACCTGGTTACCTATGTTGTTTAATACATGTATATTTCACCAAAAATGGTTATGTTTCTCACGTTAATAAAGGTATATAACATTTTGAAATATTTTGTGTAAAATAATGGATTGAGCTGTTCACACTCATGGGTGAGATATTTCAGTAGATATGTACATTTTCCCCAAGGTACCAGGACTCTATGAAAGAACTAATGCAACAGCTGTAATTTTCCTTTGTTCAAAACCAAATTAAAAAGTGATTAATCAGTGGATACTAGACTATAGACCCTCAAAGAACTTTGATATGATACAAATACTTAAAATTACATAGGTGCAGGCAGAAACCTGTCTTTGTAGGATCAAATTAAGTCAAATGAGTTATATGAGGATGGAAATTAAATTGATCCAATTATTAATTCCTGTCCCCACACATTTGCAAAGAGGTATCAAGTCAAATCTCTGTTCATCCTTTGAAGAAAAGTATTTTTGGAATCTCTCCTTTCTGGTACCTTGATATTATTGACTACAGTTTGTCAGAAATCAGAAAGTTTTATTCAACAAAATAATTTTAACTGACACATTTTCTGCAGAAAATATCAACACTTTGCCTGTTTTTTTATGAAAAAAAGTGCAAGTTTTCAGGCTTTTTTGTAAAATCTTGCCATTTTCCTGAGAAAGATACATTTTCCGAGTAAACTTCCTTTCTTTAAAGTCTTAGCTCTGTTGTAATTACTTTTAAAGAGGAAAAAAGTTAAAGGGTGAGCCATACCTCTGTTGTTGTGTGGTGTATATGGCACAGTTTTCAGACCTACCATAAAATTCAAATGCTTTGCTAATTACTTTGGACACTTTCTGTACGGGGTTTAATAGTCACACCATTCAAACTTTGTGTAACTTGCTGCATTCCAAGCTGTGCACCCATCGAATGAATTCAGTCTGTTATTTATTGTGAGAACCAGCAGTAGGTATGTCCAAGTACTGAGTAATACTTGAGAATGAGAAACATACATTTATGTTTTGAGAGTTACCTAATTAACAGAAACAAGATAGTGAAGTGAGAAAGGATACACAGGAACAGGATATGAACAGAAGAGTTGGGAAGAGACACTTGGCAACAACAGCAAGAATATATCCATTCACACCCACAAAAGCCAAATCTTCTTTTATATTTCTCAGAAAGGTACAAGGGATTCATCCTTTCTTGCTATTAAAGTTTTACAGTTGGGAGTAGCAGTTGGAAGTAAAGAGCCCAGTAAAGTCAACATTGTACATTACCTATAACCCAGGAGAAGAAAACTCAACATTTTATATCAACCATAACAACCATAACCTTCATATGTTTGTGATTCTGAACAGGCACACTGAACCAGTTGCCTGAGCAGTACAGCTAATGGAACCTGTTTTCCCATGGATCATGTCTCCTGTTTCATTGCAATGTCCACCTGCTGTTTCCATAGATGAGGTATGTATAACGACATTTTCCCATGAAGACTCTCTAGTGGCTGATATGATTTAGTGGCACATCCATAGTTTTTCCCTCACTCAAAGCCATTTGTGCATCTCTCTCATACACCAGAAAACTCTTTTTTTCATTAAATATGCAGTGTGTTTTAAGAATTTCAGGCCTCTGACATGTTTGATTGAAATTGGTCAGCAGACTAAAAAGTTATTCAAGAAGGGATAGATAGAGAACTAATGTGTAAGTGTTACTTCCTTAGACATCAGTAAAAATATTTATTAGTGATTGACATAGTGGCTGTTTCTCAGGAACCCATAAACACACAGAACTCTCAAAGTACCCTTCTAGATCATTATGTTACCTTCTAGAGCTACCTAACGTAGGAAAAAATGAAACTTTGTGTAAAACCGCTAAAAAATACTTCAGTAACAACCAGCCCTGAGTATTACTGATGATTCAAAGTAGTAAATCTACTCAAGTTTATCAGATCCAGTTTTAGCATAAGGCTTGCATAAGCATTTACAGTTTCAAAGGTTCTATTTGTTTGATTTTTAACTTATAATAAACAGGAAACAAAGGGAGATTAAAAAACTTATCAGATTTTAAAACTATTTGTAAAAAATCCCAAGCAAACTTACTAATTTTTCTGCAGTGTGTGAGAATGTAAGTAGAAAGTGACAACAAAATAGCAAGATTTAGGGACCCTAATGAAGGAAAACAAAAGGATCAGTGAAATACTTTTGTTTTTACTGTGTTCACATTCCATTCATCCACTAGAATAAGAGCAGCATTTTGTTCATCCACTTCCATTAAGGTTCCTGGTTTATAAGCAAAAGAAAACAGACATAGCAGTATAAAATGTAAACTTCACATCCCACAGAAGATCCGGCCTCCCGGTCAAAAGCTGTTCTTCAGGGTCATGATATCTTAAGTTTTTGAATGACTAATATGACAAATATAGGTCAGGAGGAACTTAGAACATGCCTATGAAAGATAATTGTCATTAGGTGTGCTTCTCAATACCTGCAACTGCAACTACAGTAAATGAGTCTCTCAGGTACTTTGATCGTGAGTATGAAAGACTGACAGACTTCTTTACATGTCTCCTATTTCTCCTTTATATAGTATTTAATAGCTGAAAGACATATCAGCATTCTCACAAGATCACTAACATTTTATTTAGCTCAATGAATGATAATATTTCTCTCTTAAAATTTTCTTTCTTTTTCCCTTGTTTTGCTATATTGGAAAAATTACTTTAGAAGCAGAAGTTCTTTTGCTCTAGAATAGTCATAGCCCAAGAGAGGACAGTTTATGGAAATATAGCATCTATTTTTTTCTGCATTTTGATCATGCATAAGTGGGTCCTACTAGGCTGCCATGTTAAAATTACTTCCTGCAGTTAATAATTTGCCTTAAGATGACTCATTCACAAAGAAAAAATGAATAAGAATCATAAATATACAATGCCAAAAAAATAGAAAGGTCTCATTTTTTTTTCATTTGCTTACTGCAATAATGCATAAGAGCAAGAATGCTATTTACTGTACAAGCTGTTAATTCAGTATTGTTTTCCTACAATAATTGGTAACACTGGGAAAGATTCATTTTATCATGCTGCTTCATTTTAGTGTTAAGTACTAGAAAAGTAATAATTCATCGGCAGATAAAAGAACAAAGAAACAGTATTGGTGAAAGTATACAGAAACTAAAAAGGAACTGTACAGAAGTTTGCTAAGGGTTTAGGTAAGGATAGAAAGAAATTGAGTATTTCTCTATAGCAAGGAGTTTTGGCAGTAGAATTTTGGAACCAGAGATACTGATTAAGTATGACCCATGTAAGGGTAATAGGACAGTGCTTATAACACAAGTCACGCCTGGAATGGAAGCATCAAAAGAGATATATTATTCAGAAAAGTAGAAAAATTAATGTAAAGCTGGTAACAGTAAAATAAAATGGTGTAAAACACCAACAGAGGTTTATGGAAGAGACTATTTCAGGCTGCTTCTAAGGTTCTTAAATATAATAAAAGCTAAGGGATGTTATAAGTGGCCACCACCTCCAGCAGCTTGGGGCCCAGGGATTGCTCCTCCCAGCTGCTCGACCCTAGCCCAGTGTGCCCAGGGGTCTGTCTCCCAGGCCAAGGGATGCAGCTGCTGCTTTCCTGTTTGCATGTTCAATCAATTTGTATCCCAGAGGCATACACACATGCACAGAGGACACAGAGGCCAGTCACACAGACAAGGTGCTGCCATCAAGAGCACCTACACACAGGACTTACATAAAACACAAGCACAGACAGCCAAATCCCCTCCTCCTGTTTGGCCAGTAAGGGCTGACAGTCACTGGTGAAAGCACACACACACCACTCTCTAGGTTCAGAAGCACACGCTCATTCACAGATCCCTCAAATACTGGCACATTTGAAGTTACTGAGGTGAATAATAAGGATATTGGTGCAAAATTATAGCACAGATAATGAACTGGCATTACACCACTTGTGCCAAAAGACTTGTACTAATACAAATATGCAAGATACTATTAAGCCATTATCTGAAACAGCATTTATCACTTCAGTCACCTTCATACAGGAAAGATGAACAGAATGAAGGCTATCATTGCATCTGTTGTCTACAAACTGTTTGGGGGATAAAAATATGAAGCAAGGAGCTAAAGTTGAGGTCAGGGATAAAGTGGCACAGGAACACATGGGTATGAACTACCCATTAGTAAACTGGTGGTGAAATAAGAAGGCACTGAAATTATCAAATTTGCTGAAAAACAAAATTTGCCGAAACACAAAATTTGCCGAAACAGAGATTTGCTAAAACAGGAACTTGCCTTTTAATAGGCAAAGATCATAAGCCATTTGAAGATGTACAGAATTATGGCATAAAGTTGCATGTGACAGCAAGTAGATGTGCAGAGCCAATTCCTTTCTTTTTTTCCTGTGATCTTATGTACATATAATAAGCAGCTTCATTTTAATGATATCCATACACAAAAGCAGCATTGATATCACTGCTCCATACTCTATTTCCAAATGGATTCAGTTTATTAACTTGTATTTATAAATATTTATCAGACATATAACATGACTGGCTTGACAGGAACAAAACAGATGGAACATATTGAGTTTTAAGTATAAATACTGAGACACTGAAATCATTAAACTCAACAGCACTTTGCCATTGAGTTCAGGCTGAAGTGAGGACAAGGATCAGACTTCAAAGCATGGCAACAGTAGAAGAACTGCATATGTTTTTATAATAGTTCTCAAGTATTTTAAATGCCCTATCAAAGTGCAGACAAACAGAACAGTATTGCAGTGCTTTCAAAGGTCTGGGGTTCTGCTGGCAATTGGCCAGATGCTATGATGCTGACAGAGCTACATGAAGTGCTGCCTTCTCAGCCTGATACACAGTGTTTCCTATCTGGAAGCTCCCCTGTGTCTAGTTTAGTGCCAAGATTTTCTGAGAGGAATCACTCCTGTCTTTTCGTATGGATAGGTATACTGGGTCTGGGATGGACTTAATTTTCTTCATAGCAGCGGTATGGTGCTGTGTTACGGATTTGTAGCTAAACCAGTGTTGATAACACACTAGTGTTTTGGCTGTTGCTGAGCACTGCTTGCACAGCTTGGAGGTTTTTTCTTTTTCACATTCTGCCCCTGCTCCCAGGGAGTGAGCTGGGGGTGGGCAAGGAGCTGGGTGGGGACACAGCTGGGACAGCTGAGCTGAACTGAACAAAGGCATATTCCGTACCATATGATGTCATGCTCTATTATAAAAGCTCAGGGAAAGGAGGAGGAAAGGGGAACATTTGTGGTTGTGGCATTTGTCTTCCTAAGTAATCGTTACACATGCTGAGCCCCTGCTTGCCAGGAAGTGGCTGGACTTTTGCCTGCACATGGGAAGCAGTGAATAAATTCCTTATTTTGCTTTGCTTGTGCATGCAGCTTTTGCTTCATTTATTAAACTGTCACTATCTCAATCCATGAGTCTTCTCATCTTCCTCCTACTTTCTCCCCATGCTGCAGAAGAGGGAGTGAGTGAGCAGCCAGCTGTGGGTGCTTGGCTGTTGGCCAGCGTCAACCCACCACAGTGGAACACAGCTTATATAGTTGTTCAAGCTAGAACAACCATAGTTGATGTCTGTGTCAGGGAATCCTCTATAAGGCTGAATGGCTCTGCTAAATCACACTTTGAATGCCTTACTATAAAGCAGTGAACTGATTTCTTTTAAATATTTTTACACCAAATTATGTGATTGTTCTCTTCAGCTCTGTGGTCCAGTTCCATAGTCAGATACTTTCTACTAAAAGCTGCTTTGTAATTCTGCTGCAGGAAAAGATTACAAAAAGGGGGTGCAAAGTGTGACTCATGCTACATGTCTGTGCAGGAGAGATGATGAAGTAATATTCTACACTCTTGGATATCCTTATTCAAATAGGCATTTCAAACACCTTTAGTGGGCCACATGTAATTTGTCATTTTATTGATTTTATTATTAGATAACATGAAAGTGGCCACAGGTCATAATAACTGGAGTTGTGAGCCACCTCAGCTTCAATCAGACCATATGTTCCCCATCCCTGCACTCAGCATTTTCCCTTGAAACTTACCATAGGTTTCCAGAGCTGTGTGAATACCTGCTAGGACAGATAACAACTGTCTCATTTTGTGATCATGGATGCTTGAGCACAAAGGATGTTGAATAGTCTGGCAAATGCCTTCCTCTTGAGGCAAGTGGAAAGCACAGATACAGTTATCTAGGTCTGTGCGTTCCCTAGAAGTTTCTTCCAGAGCGTGCTACCATGTTGTTTCTCAGACCTGCCCTAGCTATGTATACAAATATGAAACTATGTACATGTTCACACCCAGAGTATGCATTGTCATTCCATAGTATCCAAAACTTTGGAAATAAGGATGAGAAGGGTACCCCTCTGATAGACAGCCACAGTTATGAAGCAAACTGTTGGATTCATTGCAGAGATATTAAAATAAAACTGTGATGACTGTGTGATACAGGAGGCTTCTGTATGGCATTAAAGTCTGTGAGTTTGTGGCTACATGGCAGAAAGTCAGCAAAATCATGTCTACATTTACTTTATAAAGTAAGGTAAATATCTGTTTAGGAAAAATTTATTAAAATATCCTGTAAGCATACATCCTATTCATAATGACCTTTACAGCCTTTTGATTTTAAGATTCATAGTGTCCACATTTTCTGCACTAGCCTTACTAAACATATTTTTAATTCCATTAAAATCCTTATCTTCAAGTTCTGCATAAAATATCAATATTATTGATTCATCCTTTTTCTCTCCTCAGGGCATGGTTTAATTTCACATCAATTTGTATAATGAAAAAAGGAGTCAATCTGTCAGAAATGAATGCTAAGAGAAAAATGCTAAAAAATCAATTAAAACACGTTATCAGCTACAAAGATAGTCATATCCTTTTACTAATGAAGGAAGATAGAGTGCAACATAGAAAATAAGAACTGATCTGATACCTGTTTCCACTAGCAGATTTTGTACTTCAGTTGGCTGCAATGGTTTTATGCTGATGTATTAGAATTTAATTTGCCCACTATCAACATTAAATTAATGGGAGATTAAGTAGACAATTAAGTCCAATGGAATGAAAACTAAATTGTCAAATTAAATAATAAAAAATATTTTTATCCCTTTCTATTTTGTTAGGTATTTATTTTTGTTTCATCAGTATAAACCATTTGTACTGTATGACTTCTACTCACAGCCAGGACAATCAAATATAAAACCAAGTGCATATATTTTAGATACCTGAGAAGTCCATTTTAACAGTACTAGACATTTTTTTCTCCGAATGAAATCTTGCTCTTGATTAATCATTGAAAGAGTTGCCACTGAATTCAGTCGTTACAGGAGTTTACCCAATGAAGTATCCATAAAAATATATTCATCTAGTAGAACCCTAGAGATGTTGGCTGGAGGAAACATCTAGCCCAACCTTCCACCTGAAGCAGGACCACTTGTCTAGCCAAGTCTTGAAAACTTCCAAGGTTGAAGTTTTTATAGTCTCCCAGGGTAGCTGTTAGACTGCTGCTGGATCAAAGTGATGCTGTTTAAAGTCTGACCTTCAAAACCCTTAACACTGGGAATTTCCATGAAGTTAAAAGCATCAGGTGCTTAGCCATTCTCAAAACCATATCCTTCTTGTCCTCAGAGGGTTAAATTCTAAATTTTTCAGTTGCAGTCTCTCTGTTTCGTTAATATGTGGTTTACTGTTATGATTGGCACATATTTTGTGATCATGAAGGTCATGTCAATCTTCTGGATAACATGGCCTGATTCCAGAATCCACTGTATTGCCAAACACCAACACCATAAATGTAAACTAGTATTTCCTTAGGATCCAGGAAAGACAATCAAAGTATTGGCTAATATGCCTTCACCAACATCTGTTACCTAGATGATGGGTAGCTGAGATATGAAATTATATTCTGTTAGCTGGGACCTTGACAGAATTTTGTTATTAGGAATGAGTTTCCATATGGAAAGTTTTCAGTATAATTAAAAAGGTTAATTTTCATCTCATATAATGCAATGTGTTCTTAAGCTGTCATTGCATTTTACCCCAGTGGTAGTTAAAATGTAGTAAGTGGGAAAGGATCCCTACGTATATGTGGTGTTCTGATTGTTTGGCATGTTTTATCTATGTAAGGCCATGAACTTTAATTTTTCAGAATAATATGTGGTTTTATTAAGTCAATAAACACAGCCTTTGAGTACTTTTACTCACTTTTAAAAATAAATGTTGAAGCTTTTATTCCCTTCTACTGCAGCCTTTATGAACACTAACCCTCCAAAGCTTTATTCTTTTAAATATAAGATGCTAGTGTATCAAAGCGGAGGCCAACAGTGCACAAAAAGATAAGCTTTTACAGTGGCAATTCCAGAATTCTATTAAGTAAAATTATTAAGGATTTTAAAATAAATGGGCAATTTATCTTAGGCTAGGGTGGTTGTGCCAATTTCATTAAATAAGAAATTTACTTAGTAGTCCATCCTTATAGGTGCCATAAAATGCTTCATTTTTCAAAGTGTTTTAAATGTTTGAAGGTGCAGATCATTTGCCTGTGATATTTTCAAAATCGCTGTAACAGATTTGACATACAGTGTTTTTGAAAATCCCAGTGGAAACTGCCTACAACTGTTGAATACCTCATCCCAACAGCCTGTCTACCTAACAAACTATAGCAGTGAACTATCACTGAATA
>VYZV01040498.1:6780-22482 GCA_013401275.1 Pandion haliaetus
GGTAATTTAAAAATGGCCAGTGTAGCTGTGCACTGTTTTAGCATTATGACAAGCAGTTAATCACCTTAGTGCTTTTAAAAAAAATAGCCATATATAGTATCTTTGCCTCAGACAAATTGCTGACTGACTTAAAACCCACTTGCATTTAAAAACAAAATTCCTCCTTCTCCAGAAGAAGCATGTACTGTCGGGTGCACAGAAATAACGTCTTCTGCGATCCCTACGTTATTCTTGAGGTGAGGGGTACTTTATCAGCTGTAAAATGTGCATATTGTCCATGTTCTCCAAAAGGCAGAATATCGAAGGACACAGTAGATTTTTATTTCCAGCAGGCTGGAACATGAAATGGAGAGATATGTTTGATGTGGGCAATTGACACAGAGTTTCATATGTGCTGGTTTTCTCAGAAAGGCAGCATGTGAGTAATCAGCAATGCTCCTAGAAGAAATGGAGGGTAAATATTGCTGTAGATGCAGGGAAAGAAGTAGAAATCATGTACTCTGCGTAGCTAGTATCCACGCATTAGTCTTGATGTAGGGTATAATTTACCAGCTAGTTACATACTGACCAATGAAAACATTTAATTAATTCTGATTTATTTAATTTTAGAAAGCTAGTAAAAATGTGAAACTTTGTTCTAGAAATGTTGGCCTGTGTTGTGCAAGGTCACCTACGTGCATTAAAAAAGCATTGGGGAGGCAGTGGAACACAGCCCACAGATAAGCCACATTTTAACACCGAAAACTGTTTACCTATGTGGCTTCTCATCTGCATTGCTTTGCCTTCCTTAACAAATGGCTAGGGAAAGGCAGCTTTTTAAGGCATTTATGTCATGGTATACAGAAAAATACTCCACTTTTAAAAATACTTCAGTGCACTAAAAATTTGGAGACTCTTTTTTATATAATTGCTTTAGGTGGATCAATTTTATTTTTTTTCCTTTTTACTTTCCAGGCTATTTTAAGCACATAAAGAGAATGCTCCTGCTGTCCTTTTTATATGAAAAAAAAAAAACCCCAACCCCTAAACCCTTACATATATTAGTGACATCATGGTGAATTGCAATAGCAACAAGGAAGCAAAAGAATTCCTGCTTAGACTATTGCTGTTTGGAGATGAGTCAAAACTGGATGAAGTATTGAATGGTGAATACTGTCAGCAGCTGACTTTTGCCAAAAGCATATAACCTTCACAGATCCAGAGTGGGAAGTTTCTGTCATCAAAAACATCCCACCAGCATCGATGGATGAAATTCAAGCACTGCCCAGAGGGCTGCTTGGTGGCACTGCACTACTGCCACCCACCACATCGTATCAACACAAAATAGCTACATAGATATGTGCCCCGATGACTTTCCCACCCCTTCTCTGCAAGTTGAAGGCTAGGCTGTATAGCAGGCAAAATACTTCCATCCTTGAGGAAAGGAACAAAGTAAAGTGTCTGCGGTAGCTCTGTTGGCTTCATTGCTATTGTTGCTGTTTGTTTATTATCGTTTGTCAAGATTTATGGCTGTTTAGAACAAAACAAGCTCTGGTTTTGAAAGGTTGGTTAATGAAAGGAACAAGTTTCAACTTTATTCCCTGCTTTCATACAATCAGAGGTTATGTTTATTTAGAAAGCTAACATTTATAGAGATTATGCACTCTCAGTTGTTCCATGCCAAAAAATACATGACTAAAATGTGTCTTTCCATCACTCTCTCAGTTTTGACCTATGATTGTTTTTACAGGAACTGGATCTTTTAAGCAATAGCCTCTGGTAGAGTAAGGGGAAAGCACGGCACCTTGTGCAATAATTTGCAAATGGTAGCTTGAGCAAAAGGATATGCAAAATGCATTTGAATCACTCAACTGTCCAGACTACCTCAAATACTATTTGATTAGGAAAATTGCCAGTGAGAGTGGGAAGAGTCATCAAGCAAAGCTGGATAATAGGGGGGAAGGTCACCAGTTTAAGGAAGTCAAATTTTTACTCAATGTGAGACTTTTGATTGATTAAGCCATCCAACAAACTTTCCAAAGTATTGAAAACAGTAAAATAAGAATTGTTAGAGATGGCAAATTGTGCTGGAAAAGTCACTGAATAATTATTCAAGTTGTAAATTTGCTTTTGTTCTGTGTGCTCCTCATTATCCTGCCCTTGAAAATGTTTGAAATATTGCTGTTTTGTAAGTGAGCAGGGTCCTAAGAAAGAAATGTTTGTCTCATGTTTGTATGCAAATGCATATTTAAAACTCTTTTTAAAAATCCACTCACAGCAGAAATGGAAAATTATTATGCTCAGAATTATCTACCTGGCCACTGTCATTCTATTAACAGATTACCTTTAGGAGTAAATATCCAGCCTGATAAATGCCCTATTTATCAGTGAGTGAGTAGAAATGATAGAGAGGCATATGATTGGAGAGTGCTTGAAAACTGATTAATTTGGTTGAATATCTTTCCTAGGAGACAATGGTTTTCCTATGGAACCATTCTAAAATTAAGAGTGTATGAAAAAAGAAATGTCTTTCTGCTTTCCAATATTTTTCCAGCTGAAAAACAGTGACAAAGCTTAAGGATGTGATTTTTTTTTTTTTCCTTCCCCTCCACATTCTCACACTTCCTAAATGTTTTCCAACTGGCAAAATAGTCAAGTGTTACTTTGTGTTCTTTCCTGCCTTCAGAAAGAGAGTAAGTTTAAAGTACAGGAAAGCCCTGTTGAAAACAGTGCTAGTAGTTCTCTGTTTTGAACTATTCTTGGAGAAAAGAGTGAAATCAAATTAATTTTCTTTTTGTAAATACAAAATAAAAAAAAAAATTACCAGTTCAGAAAACATTCTCCTCTGAAATATCTTCCTGAGATTATCAGAAGCATATTTTTAACTTGCAGTTATTTTCCACTCACCTTTATGCGGCAGTCTTCATTTTAGCCAAGTCTATCTTGCAGAGTCACAGTCTCTCAACAGATTTTTTTTTGTATTTTCCTTTAAATAGAGATCTGTAGGCTGATTTGCATCAGCAAAGCATTCATTAAAAAGGATTAGGCATGGTTAAGTGCCATGGCCCCATGAAAGAAAGCAAGGCTAAACATCATGCACCTTGTCTCCATTGACAGTGACAATCCAAGCGTCCTAATTTGGGGGCTTTTTGCCTCCCATACATCAGGAAACCTAAAACTTTCATAATATAGCACAAATTACTGCTTCGGCAGGTGAGTAAATAATCATCGTTGACTTCTTCCCTGCACAAAGTTTACCTCAGGGTTGTGTGTTGGTGGCATAAAATTGTGCTGTAATTGAGGGGCAGGGGGGTGGTGGGTGGCCAGTTGGTTTTTCCTCCCAGTCATCCATTCCCGTCTTTCCCCTGTTCCTTCTCAAAGCAAGATTTAAGTGCCTAACTCACTTTGTCTCATCCCTTTATGAATGGGTGTATGTGTTGTGGACCCACGGCTTCTTTGGGTGTCTGCAGGCACATAACTCCCTTAGTATGGGGTTTGGGAGCACTGGTGAAGGTAGACGTGCCTCAACCCTGCTCAGGGAAGACTTGCAGTGTGGGGTAGCTCCCCCAGACCCAAACAAGTGGGAGAAAAACTGAACCTGGAAAGACAACAGAGATTCCTTTCCTTTCATCTCCTGTGCTTGCATTTTCATCGAGAAGGAGGTAGTTGGACTAATTTCTGTGAACAGGTTCTCCCCGTTTCAGAGGCAGAGGTGAAAGATGCTAAGTGAGAGCAGGATCCAGAGGCGAGTGAACCTGCTCTGTGTCTTTACAGAGCATGCATAACTGCCTCAAAGTGAGGCAAATGTTGCAATTTACATTTATTTGCTGAGCTGCCCCATTTCATTGTGCAGGGTTACCCCTCTATGCTCTTTCCTCTAAGTGCTGCAAATAAATGGCATGCTGCTATAAATGAAGATTTCTCTTCAAACAAAGGAGAGGAGGGTTCTGATTTTCAATATATTTCTGATCACCAACAATCCTACAAAGTTTACTGAAGTGGTTGTAGGGTTTAGCAGCCTTTCATCCTGTAATTACATGTTGTGTCTCAAGAATGATATTAAAGCTGGGGATGGAAGCTCTCAAAAGACTTAGTAAATAACTGAAATGTGTAAGACTCTATTCAGAAAATCTGCCTGGAAAGCTCATAAGAAAAGGCTTTCCTGCAAGATTTTCTATACTTCCTACTTGAAGACAGGCTGGAAACCTGAGAAGAGTCTTTCTGTTCCAGCTAAAGTGGGTAGGTGCCAGGGTTTTAGGAGGCTGAGGGGAGGAAAAGGGAGTTACACTTTTTCTTCAGAAATTCAGGTTCATCTTGAGTTTTTGGAAGCAGTTAGGATTCACTTTTATTTTGTCTGAACAAATTTCTTCACTTTTATTTTGTCTAAACCATCTGGCTGAAGTACAGCGTGGGCTTGGCTTGCCTGAGTAGTCACGTTGAATTAATAGGTCTATTCACAAAGCATAAATTGAAGCCTGTTTGTAAATCTCTGCAAGAACTAATCTGCTCTGTGCACCTCTTGCCAGGCACACGAGAACCTCTTCTGCACTGCACGGAAGGCCAGCTCAGCCCACATTACTTGAGATGTGCTTGCACTGGGCTTAACCCAAGTCTGAAGCTGAGCTGTACTTCCAGGATGATTTTTGGTCCAGGAACATCAGTCAATATTTTGATGTGAGGCACTACATTTTCCAGAAGAACAGACTTCATTTCTCCCTGCTGGTGTTATTTAAGACAACTACTTAAACCCACCAGTTTTTAAGGCATTGAGATAGCCTTCATAACCGATAACCACTTAGCAGCTTGGAAACTATGATCTGAAATTGGCTAGTTCTTGAATGGGACAGAACTTGAAAATCTTAAGCAGAAATTATGGTGTGAAAGGCAAAGCACCTGGCAAGTCCTTTACCGTGTTTTCACCTCTGAAAAGGAACACATGTGTGTATAGAGAGGTGGGCACAATGTGCTTCGGTACGTGTGATATAGAGTAAGACCCCACAAGAGGAGTAGATGTGCAATTTGAGTAACTAAATAAATAGATATATGAGGATGTAATGTTCCAATCACAAGCAAAACAATCAGACTGAATCATCGATAATGGTCAAAGATATTTCAAGTGCACTTAAGCAGCTAAGAAAGCAAATGGGAACTAAATTGCAGGCACTTTCTAAAACAGCCATTTTTTTTTCCCAACCAAGCTTTGGAGCTAACTTTTCAATAGCAAGAAATGTAGGTTAGGGATATGCAATGCCGATGAGCTCAAAACTGCAACATTTTTCTGCAGAGAAGGGTGCCTTGATCACACAGGGTAAGTGTGAACACTCAGGATGTCTCCCAGAAGCTCCAACCCATAATGCTCTTGGACTTTGAGACCAGGAAAGCAGAGGGACCAAGCACACTCATTCAGAGGTACACAATGGTCCAAATGCCAGCCCTACAAATGAAAGGCACACCTGCCCCCACCCCAAAAAGCAGCATCAGTAAGATAACAGCAAAAACATAGTTTGTAAGAAAAAAGGTACATGCCATCAGATTTTAGTTTGGCTTCAGTGTGACTACAGTGTAAATGACACACAAAATGACTTCTACCAGTGATTTGCTGCTACCCTTCTCCAAAGCAGTGATGGGTGCTGCATTTTTCAGGTGCCTGGCTTGAAAAAAGGCAGATTTTGTTTTGTTTTCAATCCCCTAAGTGCTTCCTCTCTCGAAACCAGTCCCTGCTAAGGTGTCTCATGTCTGACGGCCACAGCCAAGGCTTTTTCAGTACATTAGCTCTGTCCTATACTGTGCTACCAAGAATAAACACTGTATGAGCATAAGTGCCAAAAGAGAAAAAAAAATCCCTCCCTTTCATTTTTTTCTTTCCTTGCAAGGCCAAACATGCTGTCTTTGGACAGATTTCAGTCCTGCTTTAATTCATTAAAAAAGTGAAACAAAATCACCATTTACATCCTTGACAGCTGGCAGGTTTTATGTGTTCTTACTGCTCCTGCCAAGTCAAAAAAAGTTTTCATTCAGCTCTGTCATGGATCTTTGGAGTGCTGGAAGTGTAGGAGATGTCAAAATGTACTTGTAACAATGACATACAGTACCTGAAGGCAGGAACGTATTATGCTAATGTACTGGTGTAAAGGAAGTTACAATTCTCCTTTTTGCTTAAAAAAACCCCCAAAACAACAAAAAACCCCACAACAACATCACAAAACATACCAGTCCTGAAAGAGGGAGCATTTTGCTTTCTACAAAGCCATCTAACATGTTCCGAGAGCTTTCTGTTCATCAGATACTGGGGGGGGTGGGGGTGGAAAAGGCAAAGATCTGGTGTTTTATTAGCATTTCTTGATTCCTATTGCTTCTGTGAGATAAGAATGGTCGTGCAGTTCAGGTGCTGGGAAGGGCTGCCAAAGTGCTACAGGCAGATCCTGCCGCTGCTGCAGACCCAGTGACTCTTTCCCACTGCGTATCAGTGCCCTGGACAGGAATAGTTCGCACTGCTACGTGATTATATTTGCAATATGCTGCACAACAGGGCACCGAATGGAAACATTATAGTGATTGTGGGCCAGTGATAAACAGTGCCTTGCAACTTCAGTAGATATAAGGACCAGAAGTGGTCTCCAACTTACATTTTCTGCAGCTCTCCTATGGCCCTAGTAAGACAGTAACAGAAAGAAAACCCCTTCCAAATAAAAAGCAAACACTCACGTGGCGGAGCCGAGGCATGATGCAAACCCCCAACATTTTATGCCACAACACACATAGACCACAGCCTAGATCACATTACACAGAACGTATAACTTGCAGGCATACAATACAATCCTATGCATCCAATCTGTATACAGGCAATGTATTTCTTTGCTGGAAAGGGGTTGTACAGAAAAGCTTGGCAGCTGTTTGAACTCTGTGGCATTAGGTAAAGTTATCTAGATTACAGTTCAACAAAATCTTAGTTGCCACTTGAATTTTGATGGGGACAAAGATAAATTAGGAATTGGACCAGCTGATACCGCATTTCCTTGTCTCACTGCCCACCCTGGGGAAATGCAAATATAAGTTAAATCCACCCAAGCACAAGTGTCAGAGGTGAAACTTTCCATTTCCACCCTGCACAGCTGTTTACATTAGAGAGAAACACTTCTGAAAAAAAAAAAAAAAAAAAAAAAACCCCGGGATATAATTACAACCCATGAGCATACCACTGCTATCATTTCCAGAGGCATTTGGGAGGGAGCTGTTGCAGCTTTCAGAACTGAAGCCTCACTCAGGAAGGACAGATGCCAGATCATTATTCTTGGCTTTAAGATAGAAAATAGCTTATGGGCATAGATGCTATTTACTGCCTACAGTACATTTCAAAGAACAGCTATCTTGTCAATCATATACTCTTTGTATTACTTGACTAGGTCATTTTAATTTTGCTGTGGTTAGTTATTTTAAAATCAGTGTTATTCTATGATCAGCTACCCCTTATCTATGGTGGTGAGAATAGCTTGGGGTTGTGACTTAAAGACCACAAATATGACTAGTCTTGGCTCTGAAACTTTGAGACCCATAGGCACAGTCTTTTCTTACAAAATGCAATCATTATGGCATGCATATAGCCCTAAGCTATTTCACTTATTAAGCCAACAACTGCTTAAAATGGCAAGCTGCTCTTGGAAAAATCAACTTGCTGCTTTTTGCCTGTACAAGATCCCTTTTGATACACATAAATTTTTAGAAAATCTAAGCCTAGGGCAATAGTCTACCTCTGAGATACAGTTACAACAGGATAATAAGTAGACTCCCAGTTACATTTCTGTGCTCATCTTCACCCGCAGTATTGTGGATGCAACAGGCAGAAATGATTTGTTCTCCGCAAGAGTTACTTTAAAAAAACTACACACACCAGTGGAAATGTGGCTTTGTGTGCATATCTGGTGTGAGGGAGAGCAAGAAAAACACTAGTCTGAAGGAGCAGGAATAGTGGTGTCTTTTACCAGAACTGGTTCTGAGAAGTTTGGAAATGCAGATGTTTAAGATGTAGGCATATCAAACCTCCTCATCTTTTGGTCACTCCTTTTGAGGAACGCATGTGGCACCCCAGTGCCCAGTTCACAGCGCTCCTTGTAAAGTCCTCATGCAATGCCTGTGACCATGTCGTGAAGCTGAGGGGATGAAAAGAAGCAGCAAAAGGAATGGGCTAAGCTGGAAAAGCAGGGTTTTCTGAAATTTATTTTGCCTTTTCCTTCCATTGCCCTTGTGACTGTTGTATGTAGCAACAGGAGAATAACCTGGCTACGAATACGAAACTCTTCAGTGAAAGGAAAACCGAAGTACCACTATGAATCACTAACATTGATCCTTAATGAAATTAGCTCTATGCCAAGCCAAGGCTCACCAAAGACCTTATGACTACACCGTTGTGACTGAGTAGACACTATCTACATTTTGGGTAAGGTGTCTAGGGAGTTGCCCCTCTCCTTCAACAGAGTTGTGAAAGTATATTTTCAAAGAAGGAAAAAATAGAGGCGGAAAGATATGGTGGCACTGTGTCATGATGTTGTTCCAGGATGTTGGCTTTGGAACTCTGATCCAACAGAGAGGTAGGCGACATCCCCATTTCTTTTTGTATATCAAATAAAAAAAAAATATTCTTTGGAATCATAATATATATTTTGATCTCTTACAAAGAAGTGCATCTTGAAGTAAAACTTTTTTTTCAGATTTCTTTTGATTACTTCTAGATTAAGTGACAGGTTGCAGATTTCTGTGGCCCCCATCAGGTTATGGTTGTGAAGTCCAATATGGGGTACACAAATGAACACCTAAAGAGTCTTCGTGTAGAGGCAAAGCTCTGAATGCTGATTGACCAACGCAGCGTCTACACTTCGCCTCTGCAGTGGCTCTGGTTGTAACAGCACGTCATTTCTGAGAAACGGCACTGATAGTAGTCCTGCATTTCCTACGCTGAAATTGGCTTTTGGTTCCCCCTCCCCAGCAGGTTGCAGTGCATGTCATGGCAAAGGCTGGATGTCCTCCACGCCTTTCACCAGGCTCTGATGTACAGTTGGACATGTGCAAAGTGCTGGCAGCGGTGGGGGCTCTGGAAGCCTTCAAGATAAAAGGCACTTTCTGAAAGGAAGATTACTTTTATTACTGAGATGATGTGAAACTATTTATTTTATTAGGTATCTTTTCAAATCATTTAATTATCATATTAGTTGTTTTCATAGCTTATATTCTAAGGGCACAATTGTGTGACTGAATGAAAGATTGCCTCCTGCCAATTTCATTGTACAAACAGCCTGGAGCTCTCTCTGCCTTAAATATATATCCAGAAGGGGGCTGAATGTGTGTGGGAAGTGGAGAGAGACTTTGGAAACAAAAGGAGCTCTTACCCAAGTTCTCTTTTTAAGACTTTTGTTCACACATCAGCATTTTCTAAAATAGCTAATGATCCTTTGAAGACTGAAAAAAAAAAAAGTAGTTCTGTACTCTACTCAATGCTGATCAAATGATTTCACAGTTGTTTACAATCAATAAAGTTTTGCTTTGGCCATATCAAGGTAAATATCAAAAATCACAAAATTCTGTGATTGCACATCTGGGAAAGTTCTGCTTTTCCACATGAAATATAATGCAATGCTGGAATATTGGGACTGCCAAAAAGCATATCTCCACACCGTATAAATGGTGCAGTCACAAAAATTATTAACCTATGGAACTTAAAGCCAGCAGAGTTGTAGAAGAATTATATAGGGATATAGAGAAATTGGTAAATACAATTGTTATCAAGCATGATTTTTTTTCTTTTGTTTTGCTATTCTGAAGTTATTCTCCCTTTGGATGGAGGAGTTAAAAATGTAGTGGCACAAGAATTCAAAAATATTTCAAGAAAGGAGAAAAGCAACCTTCAGAAGATGCAATCCACTATAGAACAACTCTATATGTCAAAATTATATTCTTCCTTTTCCTCCTTCCAAAGAATAAACCACATCATTTCATCAGAGTAAGCATTTTGGTCACAATACAACTGCATTTTTCGAAACTGCATTTCCCAGGTGAAATATTATTCTCACAAGAGGTTTGGTCGATCGTCTCCCTTTTTCCCTCATCTGCTGGTATATCACACTGGCAGGAAAAGCATCTCCAGTGTGCTGGAAAAACCTGTGACCGCCACGTACTCTAGGCCCTATTCAGAAAGCCCTGGAGGGCGTCAGACTGGTGAGCTCCAGCTCCATATTCCCAGCCAGATGTTTCACACAGGGACACAGGCTGTCACCACAACATCTGGTGACCGCAAAGCACCTGCCGTGCCTTTCCCAGTGACCGCAGCTGCAAGAGCATTACTGTTTGCTGAGGTACTGAAATGTTCCTCATCCAGCTGTGCTCCACTGGACAATTAATGAAATTAAGGAGGGCTGCTGATAGCACAGTGACACTAACGTTGGCCAGCTGACAACCGAAAGTTGTCTCTACGCACACCCTTGATTGGACTCGGTGTCCTTCCTTTGACCCTCAGCTCCTTCCTCTGACTTTGAGTAATGAGCATAAGCACTCACAGCTATTTCAATATATCTTTTTCCTATTTTTCTTCTAGCAAAGAGGATATTTCTCCTTTATTGCTCATACTCATATTTGTCTATCTTCTAAAGAAGTGAACATATCTAGTGGATCGTTGGTGAGTTTGCCACCATTTGTTGGGAAGGGTTCAGGAAATCCTCGGTACTGCTCAGGAAGTTTGTGATAGCAACCTCCTCACAGTTTGTTGCAGGATTTTCTTTCCAATATCTGAATAAAACACACATGCTGAAAAGCCTGATCCTATACTAGGACTGCCCGCAAACTGTTCTAATATGGCTAGAAGGACACGTTCTTGGTGCTCGTCCTCTTGTACGGTACAAAAGGGAGAAAAAAAAACCTTACTGAGCACTGAATTTCCCAGAAGGATATGGCTGAGCTTACCTGCAACTAAGTCACAGTCAATCCTGTACCTCTGTTTACCTCAGATTCATCCTTCCCAGTCCATCTCTGAGGATTATACTTCACACAGTTGTTTAGATGGCCATACCAAATATAACACAATTTGGGAACATGGGATGCTTATTTCTCCAAGATGATTTCTTAAGTACATCACTACCGTGTTTTTACATTCGATGAGATGTACCAGAATGGTTGGTGGGCACCTGAAGTTGATGTGGAGATGGCTCCTGTGCTCCCCTGAAGCCACCCAGGGAGAGACGTAGGCAAGGGAAGCAGTGCAGCAAAGGACCAGAACAGGTCTTCAGCTACCCAAGCAAAAAGGCTTCAGGAGCACTGCTGCAAGAAAAGTTTTAGTACTTACAATAATCAATTGTATACTCTTTGCAATTTAATTTGTTGCTCTCGTGCTTTCCTGGGGTTCCCACTGCCAGCAGTGGAGAAGTCAAGAATGGCTGCAGAAGACAATCATGGCGGGAGTTGTCACAAAGTGCCACACACTATTATCAATATGCAGCAGCAAAGTGCTCCGCCATGTGTCTGCATGGGAAAAGTCTTAAATGCAAAGCTTTTGTGATAGACCAAGAAAAGCTCCCTAAATAATTGGGGAGCAGGGAGAAATGCAAATTTTCTTCCTGAATGGGGTATTATACAGCATGTTTCTGTCTGAACAACAAAAATGATTGAGAGGAAAACTGAGGAGATTAAAGACACAAAATCAAAATGCTGATCATTCTAAACTGAGTGTAAAGGTTTTTGTCAACCTGGGGCCAAACTTACATGCTACCATGTATAATCAGACAAACAGGGAAAGCGTCAGATAAAATTACATTGTGAGAAACAGAATCTTAATTTTTTTTTTTAAATGATTGTTCATTACATAGCAATTTTTTAATGATGGGGCTCTGAGAACCTCCCCATCCTAAAGAGCGCTGCATCTAAAAACCTAAGGCTCAGAATGGGAATATCAGTGGTGACTAGAAGGGAAGGATTTTTCTCTTCCTCAGTTTCCCACTGTGGAAAATGTCTACTAATGAACACAAAGAGCAAGGCAACAGCTTGCAGAAATGCAATGTCAAGCTTACCTGTGGCCCACCTCTACAGCAATCTTGTTTACCCATCAACAACTCAGAAACAATTTCTTCTTCGTTCACATTCCTCAACAGCAGCCTTTATTACATGGTGTACCACATCCTAACATTAATTAGCACTTCACTGGCAGGCTAAGTATCATTTTACAAAAAGACTGCAATTAACAAAATAAAACAAATCCCTTTTTAGTTCAAGCAGCATTGCTTCTTTCCCTCTCTTCAAAGTGATGGTGTCAAATTGTTGCTTTCCTCTCACAGCTTGCTGTAAACCAGCAACAATGGAAATATTTTCCAATGCACGACGGTTTTCACTTGCCCACCACCCTTCACCTGAATATTTTAAGACACTTGGCAAAAGCAAAAGGTGGGGAAGGACATTGATTTTCTTTGATTTTTTTCTTCAGTTTATATAAGGAGTTGCAGGCAAAGGGGTGGTAAGTAACTCGCCTCGGGTTACAGAATGACTCATCAGCAGAGTCAATAATGGACCCCAGTTTTCTGGGTTTTCTCTTGATTATTCTTTTCACAAGATAATCCAGCAAATGCAATGATTTCACTTCAACTCGAAATTTGGTAATGTGTCTTTCTTGGAAAAAAGTGCTCTGTTTGTGTTGGGGAAACATCCTGGTTTATTCATTGTGTTGATATAGTAAATCGCCAGCCCGTCCAGCCTTTGAGACCGATGCCAATGGCAGTCTAAATGCAGAGTCTGTGAATGGCTCTTACACAGCCATCAGCTTGAAAGCTGTCTAGCAAATTCACAAAAGTGAAATTGTAATACTACAGCAGTATTAGTCTGCAACAGCTGGGAAACCACAGACATCTTAATGGCAATGAACAGAACATAATCAGTTGAAATACTCTGTATTTCTTTGGTGGTTTGCAACATGATCTTCTCTCAGTGGAGAAAACCCTTAATATATAGGGCTTAGGGAATTATTTCCCTATTTTTTTGAAACAAATTCAATGAAAAAAAGAAATTGTTCAACTTGAAGTTTTGTATATAAAACCAGCTTAGAGTTGTCATTAGAATACCATGGCTGAAAAGTGTCAACAAAGCATAAAAATATTGACCGGCAATAGTAATCCAGCTCCCTCAGGGGCAGACTGAGATCCTCATGGTGCCATGGCCTCTAGGCAGGATTTTCTGGCTGGATTGGCTCTTCTATGGATGGCAACGGCTTCCCCTCACCAGGGCTATTGCCAGGCTCAGGAAGGAGCATGGAGGTCTGAGACAGCCCTCCCAGTGCTCCCACAAAGCCCCATGACAGACTTGCTGGTGCTTTTTGATTTTGCTGGGTGGGCCTTTCAGTTGATGATATACTCAGAGGTGGGAGAGAAGGCAAGCTTAGAAAAATACAGCATTGTTTCTGGAATGCAAATAATTTCTCTTTTGGGCAAAATTGTTTACCTCAAAAAAAAAAAAAGGAAAAAGGAAAAAGAAAAAAGATGGCTTTTCCTCCCCTATAGTATCTCTATAGGGCCAGCCCCTTCTTCCTGGGGGAGACAACAAGGCAGCACCTTGAATGACTCATCCTCACAAGCCAGTTAAAGGCCTTAAAAGACACTTCCAAAAAAAATCACCCTAAATAACCTCAGAAAGGAAAAGCTAATCCGTTACATTCAGTTCAGCCCTATTTTGGGTGAAACGCGGCAAAGCCACATGCCAAGTGGCACTGCGGACCCCATGCTGTGGCAGCGCCTTTGCAATGCTTCCCAACGCCAGCAATACCTGTGCTTTGTAATGAACTTTTAGGGTCTCCACATTGAAAAGGGTGCCATTGACAAGTGCTGTCCCCACCTCATTAAATACTCCTGTGCTGTGAGAAACTATGAGTCCTAGTGTCTTTTTAGCACCTGGGAAGAAGGGTGATGTTACAACTCTCTTGAAAAGGACACTGGTCTCTCAGGCAGACCTTGTGCTGTCCACCTTGGAAACTGTCCTGACTTTTTGGGACCCAGACTTGTACGGCACAGCTGGGATTTAATCAACCCTGTCACACAAATCTCTTGGCTGTGTTTCTAGACCAAAAAAAAAAAAAAAAAAGGATCTGGGAGAGCCATCACAAAGGGACTAAGAGCTATACTGGAGGTATCTCCCCTGCAGGCATTATTCCTCTGAATAGGCCAGAGTTTAGGGCAGGTCAAAAGAAAGCTGCTGATCTGGAAATAATGGTGCATGCCAGAAAGACCCCACTGCCATGCCCGCCCCCCCCAGCTGCATGTCCCCACCAGCCAGCACCACAAAAGGAAACACAAACAAAGGTTAGCTGCAAAATTATATAGCTCCCTGGAAGTATTATTATTATTATTTTGATTATTATTATTTTGCTCAGGTAATTAAAGACTGCAGTTTAGCATCAGAGAGCTGAAGCACCGGTTTCAGGGATGCTCTCGGGAAGGGTAAGTCCATGCTGTCTCAAATGGCTCACTGTTGCACTGTTTTCCAAACAGTCTTGCTGTAACGTAACCTCTGATAATGCATTCTAACAATGTTTGCCATCAAATGTCAAAAATAAGTCATGTTTGCAAAAAACCCCAAAATGACACCATCTTACATGGCATGTTTAGATGTTGGACAGCCCAATGGAGATCATCCCAGCTAAGTTTCAGCGTACATTCCCTTCTAAATAGAAAGTATAACAAAAAAAACTCCCTTTACTTTGTTTCATTATGTTACCAAGGCTTTGATGCAGCCCCTAAAACTCTATCAGAAAAGAATGTGTTATGTTCTGGGGTACACAACGTGGCAGGCATCATGTACCAGAATGGTGGAACAAGCTTTTCAACAGGCAGATTTTTCCTACCAGCTATAGATATTCCCCATCAGCCTGCTACTAATGCCTTAGTAATGCCTCCCTAGAACCTTCCAGCCAAATGGCAGATACGGCCACCAGGTGTAATTCTAACTTTAGCAGAAGTTATTTCACGTGTATATTTAAAAACAGCTAGGAATCCAGTGAGAATCCATTTGGTTAAAACTTCCCTGAAACAAGGATCAAAATGCTAGACCCAGTTGCATAGGTCTAAGGGAAGGGAAGCTACCGTCCTCCTCTTTCAGCTGGCTGCTCCAGAGCTCACGCAAAGTGGAGAAGGGTCAGGAATGGAAAAACACTGCGCACTGTCTTGGTTTGACTCATCCTTAGTCTGGAGAAAAGGAGGCTGAGGGGAGACTTTATCGCTCTCTACAACTACCTGAAAGGAGGTTGTAGTGAGGCGGGTGCTGGTCTCTTCTATCAAGTAGTGATAGGCCGAGAGGAAATGGCCTCAAGTTGCAGCAGGGGAGGTTTAGATTGGATATTAGGACAAATGTCTTGACTGAAAGGGTTGTTGTTAGGTGTTGGAACAGGCTGCCCAAGGAAGTGGTGGAGTCACCATCCCTGGAGGTATTCAAAAAGCATGTAGACAAGGCACTTCAGGACATGGTTTAGTGGGTATGGTTGACGGTTGGACTCGATGATCTTGAAGGTCTTTTCCAACCTAAATGATTCTATGATCCCTGTCTGTCATGGTTTCGGTTTCAGCCCAGCCAGTAACAAAGCACCACGAAGCCGCTCACTCACCCCCCACCCCCGCGCCTGACCACGTTGGGATGAGGAGAAAATCCAAAGGCAGGCTCGTGGGTCGAGACAAGGACTGGGAGGGATCACTCCCCACTTATGGTCACGGG
>VYZV01040498.1:31628-91149 GCA_013401275.1 Pandion haliaetus
AGATTCATAAGTCTGAGATACACAAACGAGCAAATAAAACCTGCAAACCTTCACCCACCCACCCCAAAACAAATCTCATCCCAGTTGGGAACAAAGTGGACTTTTCCATACACTGGAGCTTTTTCTGGAGTTCTTAAAGTGCACATATAGGAGTGATTTCTATTTAAAGACCTTCTTAGGAATGTGTATATGTGTCTCATTTTAGACATACTTAGTAGATCATAAAATCTTGTCATTCCAGTTTACAAAGAAACTATCACATTCCCATTACAGGAAAAGCTCAAAGTTTTGTTCTATATGAGATGCTAATATGAGAAATATTCTATCTTTGAAGAGACTGTTCTGTTTAATTTCTAACAATCTGGCATACGTAGTGCTAGACATCATAACAATTTGTTTTTGATGTGATAAGTGGCAAAAGACATTCAGCAATTAACTTCAGTGTAGAAATTAGTTTTGGTTTAAGGGCAATATAACTTGAAATCAAAAAGGCAATATCTAAAATATAGAAAGAATTATTTGCAATTATGTTAATACAGATGTGTTTTTCAGCAAGTGTGCTATGATATATGTTACTTTCTGTTGACATGTTGTTTGTTTTCTAATGCAACAGCTGGGTTCGTATGAATTGCGTGTAATTACAAGAGGTGATCTTTCAAATTACTGTTTCTCAGAGAAGTCCCAGAGAAGAAAACAGGACCCTGTGTTAAATAAATGCCCACAGGATCAGCTCTGCTCTCTTTTGACCAAAAGGAAAATGCAGGAAGAAAAATTCAAGTGATTTTCTGTTCCTATTTACATCATATTTGCTTTCATTAACAGGCATACATAGGCATACTGACCTGTTGCTGGAAGGGCAAGCACATTGAAAAGAAGAAGAAAAGGAAGGTTACAACCTGAGATGATGATGTACATTAATTGATTAAGAGAATGTTATGTCATTTCTGAATAGGCTTACTGTCAAACTCATGCTTCCCTCAAACTCTGGCAGCATTAACAGCATGCTGTTGAAAATATAACTCGAGGTCTCACTAACTTTGACAGCTCTGCAAGGGTATTTTGGAAGGATTTAGTGGTTTTGAATAGCTTATTTCACTAACCCATAAAGAAACAGTTTCCTTCAACACAAGCACGAGTGGTTATTTTCTATACTTAATAAGGCCAAGGTAAAGAAAACCCAACTGCATATTTTTAAATATTTTATCTTTACACAAGCCTGGGTTATGCAGAGCACAGAGCCATATACATACCTTCACAGAGAAGGTAATAACACCTGACAAAATCTCAAGAACTGCCTAACTCGCTTGTCAAATTTTTCAAGCAGGAGTACAAAAAAAAAAAAAAAATAGTCACAACAGAAGTGTTATTAAGGATAGGAACCTCCCCATCTGATAAGAAGCTGAATCTTCTGCTCATCTCTAGGGTTAGAGAAGCAATGGAAGGTCAACAACTTCTGTGCATTTCCTACAGTATCACAGTATAATATTAAAAAACCCCATTTTTTCTTTGACATGTGTGTGGAACATCTATGCCTATAAATGGTCCTGCAACCATATGCAGGGCCTATCTATTTATCCTAGAGATTTCCTAACTTACGGGGTGAGAGTGTGAGAAAAATGGAGAGAGCAAGCTGTAGGAGTGAAGGAATTCAGATTCTTCCCCATACTCTTGGTAAGTTTTTAGATGCCCCTGTTCTGTGATGGACTTCTGATAACATACTGAAGTCTCTTTCTAGCCATTACAAAAAATTCCATGCAACCAGTGTTGAAAAGTTAGGCTTAATTTATTGTCTATTATTATTATTATTACTACATGTAAAAGAGTTTCAGAATCCCTCAATGTTTCACATGACATGAGAAGCACTAACAGGATAATGACTACTATGAAATATAGTACAGAATGTAATTAATATCTAACATCTCTGGCTCATCTACATTAACAATCTAGGGGAAGAAATAGTAAGAAGCAGAAATAATTAAAAATAACCATCATCTTCTACCTCCCCGTGAGTCCGTTTCATTAGTCACAGAGTTTTTTGGTTGTTATTTTTTCATCTTGTTTAGATTAAGGGTGAAGTCCTGTCATCATCACAGTACTGTGCATATGTACCCCAACAACTCATAGATCAGTGTACATAGGAAATTCATTAAAAATACAATAATTTACTACTAGCTTTCGATTTCTTCAAAATTGACCCTCATCTCCATAACAGCCTTTAAAAGTTTTCTGATTGGCGGCCAAGGCCTTTTTTCGGTGGCTTGGCGGAGATGATCATACCCCCCTTTCATTGGGGCTAAGAGTGGTTTCAGATGTTATCTTCTTCATATCCTGCCCCACACTGTCCCAAGTAGATCTGGGATCCATTTGGAGCCCTGCACTTAGTCACCACATTAGTCATAGACGACGAAAACATTCTGTTCCTGTTCACTGGCCAAACACTAAATCTCTGCCCTGGAGGATACGCATTAAATACAACACTATTGTGCACCGAGAAAGCCCAGCTCGACTGGGTAATGAAGGAAGCGCATGGTGTGATTAATAAATATGCATGAAATGCTTTTTAATGGCAAATTTCTGAAGCTGCAGAATCTATATGACCTCTCCCTGTTTTTCAAGCATGACCTTCAGGGGTGTGAGAAGAGAGAATAGAGACGCACCGAACTGGCACTGAGGAGCGGTGTGTGTCTCATTCCTCAGTCGGCTCCGTTGACACTCATTTATACTAGGCAAATGCAGTATAAGGGGAAAAAAATGATTCCAAATGCCATCATAAAACATACTCTATTTTAATCACTGTGTTTTACAGAAAAAGACTGTAAGCAGACAGAGCCAAAATGCAGTCTCCATAGCTTTGACCAAGCACAAACACTGAGTGTACTTTTCACTTCCAAGATTTTCTGTAGCCTTTGACAAATGTCTTTACTCATTGTTTGAAAATAAAGGATAAGCATTGTGGTAAGACCAGTGAAAAGCAATCAAATTAAATGCCATCCATATAAACCTGAGAAAAATCTGAAAAGTAAACAAAGCCTCCATCAGAGAATTGTTACAACACTTCACTGTTATAATTATTGTAATATTATAATATTTTCCTTAGCAACAGCCTATGGTTTGTTTAAGCTACATAAATTTTGAAGAGGTTGACATTGCGATGATTCAGTGGATAATATAGTTAGCTTCTTGTTAAACTACAAGTAAAATTTAATCCCATTTCATTTCATAAATGACACCTGATTAAGCTTGTCCAGCATCTCATATGTCAGAGGACAGCCATCCTGATAGAAGAGCTGAACTGACTGAGAAAAATGACTGGAGAGGACCAAAATAACAACCATAATAATTCGTTCTTCTATGTCAGTTTGAAAAGGAGGTGACTATTCCTGTCTTGCACAGACTTGAAGAAAGTGACTTTCCCAAGGTCACCCAACAGTACATGGACTAGAGTCCAAATTGCCAGGATCCTACCCAATACTCTCCCCATTTGGTTACAGAGGAGATGCTTCATTTCAACACTGTCATTTATTTCCAGCAATGAATGCACACTGTACCTTCTCACTTTAATGTAGTGTGTTTTCTCTTTGCATGTTTTAACTCTGGAGTACCTCAGTCCTCTCCTGTCATCACCTACGCATTAGGGAACTGGTAGTTCGGTGTGTATCATTGTTCACTTTCTCTCTCTTTGTACCCATATTTCACAACACTGTTGGAATTAGCAATTTCTAAGCATTCACAAAACAGTTTATTTCACTACTGGAGTTACTCCAATAACAGTAGCAACGCTATTGCTATGTTCTCAGTGGTGTCCCCCAAGACCCTGGCACCTGGAGTGTGGTATATTCGTCTTGCACTGTGACTTTTGCAGCTGGGAACTGGGCTTGTGTCTGCCTTTGGTATGAAACCTCCTCAAACTCAGCCACAAGTCCATTCCTCTAAGTTTCTAGGGCCATTCAGCTGTTAAAATGTTAAGGTAGGGGTTTTCTACAAAGCCTAGCTAGGAAGGTGTCTTCGGCTTTCGATGACAGTTCCCATTACAGTGATCTTTGTGATTTCCTAACAGCCACCAACCTGAGTCAGTGTAGAAAATAAAGGAATAGATTGCTTTGGAAGGCTGTGAAAGCAGGTAAGTCTTTGCTGTAGTATCAGTAATGCTGTATTCTGCTCCCCCACTTCACCATCTGGAATGACAGTAAAGAGAGCTGAGAAGTTACCATGGTGGTTGCAATAACAACCAATTGCTTCTCTCTGTCTGGGAGCCATCTGATGTGTTTTGCATTCAAAGCCTTTGCTGGAAGGAGTTATGGCTCTGTGAATATTATTGTGTTCTTAGTCATACATTTATTAGATACAAAATATTTTCACTGAGCACTTCTTAGACCCGTTATAAAGCACTTTGACACTTTTATATGCTTTAGCCAGTCATATTCTTTGCCTTGGTGACTGTGCCTCCCACCATCCCTTTCCCTCTTCCAAATAAAAGAAAATGATGATTTAATCTAGGAGACAAATGCTGAGGGCATCAGCAGATGTGCTTTTGCTTTTCCACACACTGACTCAGGGTCTTCTCCAAATGCCCCGATGAAGCCAATGCAACTGATTTCATTGCTTCGAAAGGGGTTTGGATCAGGCCTTTTTCATGATCCTGGGGGAGTCACTTTAACTCCTCTGCTCAGCACACACTTTTGTGAAACCGGGATGGCAACAGGAATCTGTCTCCGAACTGTTTTCTTGGGAGCTGCCATATAACTAACTGCATGTTGTCACGATGATGGATAAGGAAACAGTTAATGGTCCAGCCATTATTACTACAGGTGGAAAAGAAGTAAATTTTGTTTATATTTCATTGTTGTTTAAAGTACTCAGAACTAAAAAAAGGAAATATCTGATGATTAATGATGTGTTTATATTGACTTTCCTCCCATCCACATTTTCCTAATGCGAAGAAATACTTCCGCAGCACAGAAACACATTGTTAAGAGGAAGGTGTCAGAGGACAGAATAAAAGTCAAAAGTCTCTTTTGCATGAGGGCTCTGTTTGGCAGTTTTCAGGACTCGAGCATGAGAAAGGAGCCATTTCTCAGGCCCCATTACGGCTGCCTCAAACATGCGTGGCACCAGTGGTGGTTGTGTGTGGGGCTGGGCCTGTTGCAAGACCCCGTAGGGGCTCCTCACTGGCCCCGGAGAGGGGACGAAGCCATGCTGGCCCCATCGGGGGCTGGCGGTGGCTGGGATAAGGAGCTTGGTAGCTGGCTGCCCGGCTTGGAGGTGCTTTGCTGCTGGGGGATTCCTAGTTCCTCCCCACCCTGCTTCTCCGCGTGTCCCTGCCTGCTCGACGCGCTTGCTGAGTCCTCCGGCTTCATTGATTTATTTGTTTCTTCACGCAGAGCTCTCCAAGATCAACGCCGAGCCACGGGCAAGCTCCAGGAGAGGCGGCAGAGGAGGAGAGCATCAAGCTCTTAAAAGTGAGGCTCTCCAGCCGTTGCAGGAGGCGGCTGTGCCAAAATGTGAAATGATTGCCTATCCCCGCTTTTGCAAGGTTTTACAGCTCCGTTCACACTTCCATCTGTCTCCCTCCCCCCTTCCTTCTCTTCCCCCTCCCTTCCCCTCTCTCTTTTTCTGTCGGATGCTTCAAGGAAAAGAAAATTTATGGAAGTGGTTCCAAGAGCTGTTTTCTCTGCCTTGGTGCTAGTCGGTGCATGCTCCTGGCTGGCTCAGCCCTCCCTTCTCCCTGCCCGGCTCCAAAACTCCTTCACCTCACACAAAAGATAGATCATGTTACCATTTGTTAGCTACCTCCTGGGCCCCAGCCCCCAGAGCTGGTGAGTGCATCCTTAAAAGTGCCAGGTACATGCAGCTCCCTGCCCCCTGCGCCTCCTTTACGGGATAAAATTCCCTTTCCATGTTCCCGTGCTGGGAAAAGTGTGAATTCCAAGTCTTTTCTGAGACCAAAAAGTAAATGATGCTAACTTTCTGCATAGGGAGAAGTGGTGGGAAAACCAGGTTGTCTTCCTTTCTGGTCTAATCAGGAGATTACTTAATAAATCTCAGCTAATAATAGAGAGCAGTGACATGTGCTCAGCTGCCTGAGTGGCATCATGCTTGTCCCACCTCCTCAGGGTCAGCTTCAGGTGTGTTCCAGCAAGGAAAGCAGGACCCCGCTCCCTCCAGCCTCTTTTCCTGCCTCAGCGTGCCATAAAAACAGCTCACCTGTCGTGGACGGCAAAATTAATTTTGCCAGGAGTTCTGAACTTGCTCTGGTCATCCAAGCCCAAGCAGCAACTGCAAAAGGCAGTTTCCCTGCTCTTCCTCTGCCCTCCTCATCCTGTCCCGCTCCTTATTCTCTTGCATCTTTCTTTGCTCCCCTCGTTTTTTCTCTGGATCTCACTCCAGGACTTTCAGACCTCAGTATTGCTCTATCTCCATCAGTGATAAGATTGCAAAGTGCAAAACTTGAAAACCCTGATTCAGTCTCTAATCTTGGTTTCACGCTCCTCTTCTTCTAAACCCCAGTGGCCATTTTTGTCTAGAGCTGGATCCTGATGTCAACAGCAATTTCAAGAATTCAGAGAGGTTTGCCGTCTCCCTTCTGGTGGCTCAAACCCAGATCAAACCTGGATTTCAGGGACTGAATTTTCACTTGTGTATTTCCATATTCAGACACTGTTCATGGCATAGAGACCATGCTGTGGCCGGCTCTGAGAATGGGATTTGCAAACAGTGTATTGCAAACGCAACGATACAGGTGCTTACTGAGTATCCTAAGACATTTGTAACACAATAATAGTTGTTATTAAGAGTACTTAAATAAAACTCTTTCCTTTATGCAGTGTTAAATATTTGTAATGATTGATTTTTATAGAGAGAGATCCCCAAATGGCCTAGTCTGAATTAATAGTTAAGATCCTGTAAAATATTTCAAGTAACGAATTCATAAAACACACTCCAAAAGTGTTTATTTGACTAATGTTAGTATTAAAAAAATGAGCTCAGAAACTAAGATCTTGTATGACAGGAGTCATACGAGAGTGATTTTCTGGAGGTGAACTGAAAACTTAAAAATGGAGCAGCAACGCTGATGGGCCCTGAATCCAGTGACACTCGTGGTGCTGTTACAAAAACTGCCGGGCTGAGAGATACAGCAGCAGTATAAAAACAAGTTTGTGTTAAGGTTTGTTTCTTGGCCTTCCCTCCCCAGTGATGTCTCACCTACAATATAGCCAGTGACTCATCCTTCAATTATTGCTGCTGTCATTCTGGTCCAAATTGCTTGGAGGAAGGGAAGTACTGATAGAGAGACTTTGGAAGATTAAAATAACCCTGTCTGCGATGCTTTATAACAGCTTTGCTATAAGGAACCCGCTTTCTCCACAATTACTTTGTTATGAATTCACTTGCAACACGTTTTTGGAACAGCACAGTTTGTTTCTGGAAACAGGAATTAGTGACAGGAGGTTCATTATAGACAGGGAATATTTTCCTTAAAGAAAAGCTGTCAGGTCAAGTCAGGCTTTTATATTACTGTTTGTAAAACAAGGTGTTTACATACCTGTAAACCTGCCATATATATTTTTTTTTTTCCCTGATGAAAGTCACCTTTAGAAAAGTAGGTGGAAACAGTTCTTTGGCACTGGAGGCAGAGCGAGAGCAGAAAAGGCCAAGCCACCGCGCTTCCCTGCCCCTTCCTCCCTCTGCAAGGTGCCCGGGGTGGCTGAGCACCCCAAACTCGGAGGCAAACCCTGCAAGCAACAGGGATGTGCAATGCGCACCCCGCCGCTGTTGGCAGCACCCCGGCTCTGCCCTCACTCCGCCTGCAGCCGGCCTCCCGCCAGTCACTACGTCTGTCCCCAGCTCCCTGGGAGAAGCCTGAGTCTTTGTCGTAATGCTAATGATTAAGATACCCTAGATGATAAATAAAAGTGCTAAGAACTCACCATGCTGTGCATTCCTCCTTAGTAGGCAGCTAGTCAACTGTTTTATCTAGATCACCGTCTCTGAAGGAAAGTATTTGTAATTTGGCAATCGTGGTCAAAGTGTTTAGACAATTCAGTCAATGGAAAACCCTGAGGGAAAAAGAAAACTAAAACAAAAACATGAAGACAGAGGGACGTGAGGGGAGTGCAAAGCTCATTTGATAAACTGTGTCTTTAAACAAAACCTGGCCTTTCTTGTCCGGGGTGAGTACCTAAGGACTGTTACTTTCTCGGCTTCATAGTGTTTTGCTTCCCAAAGGTGAAGGAAAGCAGGCTTCCTAGATAAACAATATAAATTAATATAGAAATTAGATGCTCAAATCAGAAAACTGCAAACCACGCAGGATCTCTGCACTTCTGCTTTCCTTACTGCGGGGCTGGTAGAGTTGGCACTGGACATTTTTATTCTGGAGTGAACACTTCTGTCCTCTAATTGACCCTGCCATTTGCCCACCCCCAGGAAAACAGAATTTGCATTCAGATAAACACAAACCCACTCCCAAGCCTACACAGCCTATTTAATTAAGAGTTTCCGAGTGGAAACCGCACATCATTTCCCCCAAATTAAGGGCCGCTTGAGAGGAACCCTCCGTCCTGCTCTGGAATAAACAGAAATCAGGAGGCGAGGGGCCAGGTCACCTCCTGAACTCCCATCCCCGTGCAAGCATCAACCATCAGGCTGCGCAAACACAGACCTGCGCCTTTGCTGGGAAAAATAAAACCAGCCGCATTTGCTGCTGGCCTGGCTCCGGCGAGGGTGGAGCTGGTTTTGCAGGCGTAGGGCTGGAAATGCCTGTCTCCTCCGAGGCGAAAAACCTGGAGGGCGAAAAACCTGGAGGGCGGCCAGGCTCCACTGGTCTGACTGCTGCGGGGAGGAAGGAGCTGTAAGCCAGCAATTAGTAATCCTGCTACTAACAGGAAAGATTGCTGGGAAGTATAAATAGGGTCGCTGTTTATATGCGAGTTAGCGTAGGAAGTCGTGCTGATGATGGTTGGGGTTCTTTTTGGTTTGGTTTTTTTTTTTTTTTTGGAAAGCTGCCTTGCGTAGGAAAGGATGCAGTTTGTGAGAATCGCAGCGCCTGGGCGAGGAAGAACTTCATGCACGGAGGCTTGGGGCTGGTTTAGGGATTTACCTCACCGATATCATGCATATATATAATCGTGCATTAATGAGTTCCACAGCATAAGACATAACTTGTAATCCTTTGGTATATACTGAGGTTTATGCTTACATTGTGGTGTGCAAGGAGAGAGTCTTAGGCTTTCAGAGTGATTGTTTTTTATTTTTCCTTCTCGTTGTAGCGGCATTCAAATGTTATCACATACACGCAGATTGCCTACAAAGATCCCTGCAGTTTTTGAAAGGGTAGGAGCTTTTCCAAGCAGCATGAAGAATAAACTCATGAATGCTCCACAAAGTAGTCATAATAAGCACAGAATTAAGAAAAAGAAAGACAGTATAGACTTTAGAAAGGGGATTAGTTTGTTTGTGCAAATGGTAGAGCAAGGAAATACGCCTCTAGAAGAACTGTCAGCATCACTTAATGATCCAGAGGCCTCAGATGAAGAGAAAATAAGGCCTAGAAAGTAACTGGACTTCTAATTTTCACTGACTGCACAAGTCTTTCTTGTCGTCAGTCTCCGTCTGCTTCTCTTTTACTGGCACAGTTCCTCTGAACGTCAAAAGGCTGCGCTGCTAGTGCAGAAGAGTACAGGCATGGTGACCCCCTCTTTAGGAGGCGGACAGGAGCCAGAGGGTAACTGCAAATACAGCAGTAGATAAGCTTTTTGGTATGTGTAAGAAGATAAACTCCAAAATACAGAAAGTAGAAATAGAGAAAACTCCCTAACTTTCCTATCTATCTATCCATCCATCCCCAGGAAAGAGAATGGATTTCACAGGGGGCAAGTTGGAAAAGGAGCCATCAGAGCACAATTACAAATTTCCCTGAGTTCTTACAAATTAAGAATGTTAATTCATTAATAATACTAAAAATGAACTACGTTAGGCTAGAGGACAATGACAAAGCATGCCTCTTGGAACATCACCTCATTCCTTTAATTGCAAATGTAAATTTGAAATAAGTTTCTTAAATATACCAGCCATGTCTCCACTGGAACTCACAACCATGTGTAGTATGGCCAGTCCATCTAACCACTGAATTAAAGGGAAAAACAGACGTGCTGTGGGGTGCAGGAATTATTAGTGATGACATGTATCACTTTTGGAGCAATGGGGCAGAATGACAACGTAACACAAAGAGGAAATTATCTCTGACATGCCCTTTGCTTTCTTTAATGGCATATAGTTTCTGGTCCAAATTATATAAGGACCTCAACTGCTAGTTGACAGTACCTGGAGGAGACAACCTTAAAAATTTGCCAGTTTTGTCTTAGATAAACAGATACAGTTTCTTCTACATTCCCTGCACTTCTTCATACTTACTTTAGAGAGTGCTCCTAATCTGAGGCAGCAATATTTAGCTCTCAAGCAATTGGCAAGTTTTAAAGGATCAGTGTATGTTTTCATGCTCAAGTGATAAATCTGGATGTGAGTTCCTGGCACGGCCAATGGGAACGTGGATGTGTGCTGCAGAAGACAGGTTTACAGCATCAAAACCTGGGAGAAATAATTAAGTGAGCCACTTTGGATGAAATCATAATTAAGCATTATTGGGGTTTGAAAGTTTGGATTTACAATATATTTCACTCACCATTTTTCATTTTCATGAACCTCTGGCAGTTTCTGCTTCCAGCTGGGACAAGAAGCAAAATGGCCAAAAGTACTACGAAGAAAACTGTGGGAAACCCATATACTTTCAGGAGGGCATGCTGGTAGTCTCGGGAGAAACTTTGTTCTGGGACACAGAGCTCCGTCATATTTCTCAAGCTGAAGAGTATGAAGTAAAAATTAAGGAGCTGCAATACTTCGGGGGTTCATTCAAAGTGAAACCCTTTTCCATGTAAGGAAAAGAAAATGCCTGAGGTTCAGTTGTGTTTTCCCCGAGGAACCCTTGCCTTAATACAGGGCACAGCAGAAAATACAAGCCTCCCATCCTGGGCAAGGACCAGAGGAAAAAGGAACACGTTCCTTCAAAAAGGAAATGTAATGCACTGGTCTGGACCATTGATAATGATCACATGCACCAGTATTATGTTCTCCAGTTCCTATGCACTGTGCTAGCAGGAACAGCAGGTGGGATGCGATAGGAAGGACTCCACTGATAGCATTGCTTATAAAATTCAGAGCATTTCAAACCACACTGAAAATGGTTAACTTGCTGTGTTAACTATTTTGCAATACTATTCCTTGGATTGTTAGAGTATGCTACTATCAATACCAAAAATTGGCATTTTGAAGGCTCTAGATTTCACCATTGACTCTTGCAAAGGGGTAGTACGTAGAAGTCCAGGAAAGAGACTATGAAAAACTGTGTTCCGTTGTCAGACATATGTTCAGCACTTGTCCATGTGTTGTGAAACATCTGAGCCTGTTTGTGTGCTCACAACAGCTGTGAAATGACTTCACAGGCTCCCATGTCAGAGCTTTACACCTGCATCCTACCTAGACCTCTGACCTCAGTGCCTGTAGGAAAGCTGATTCTGCTCACTGTCACCTTCTGACTTTTTCATGTGGCTAAGGAAGTGGAAACTCCAAGGTTAAGCTTGCAACAGTGTGACTATGCACTTGTTTGGAATTTTGGCCAATATGTTAATAAATAACGTAAATATCAAAGAATGCAAAATATTGTACAGTGGCAACACCCATTACCTCGAGCACTGGCAAGGATTATATTATATAAACATTTATGTAATACAAAAATTCCATTAATTTAGATAATAAAGATTAATACACTAATCTAAACCCACACACCCCTGAAGAGAGCTTGAATGTTTTTTCCATTAGGTCCTGGGAAAAAAAAAACCAAACCAACTTCTGGTCTCAAATGCCTTGAATAGTGATTTGCGTTTTGGGTCATTTTAAGTATAGAAGTTGGATTGTAGCTGCCTTCATGCCTCTTGTGAAGAATTCATAAAATTAGCCTATTATCTCCAGAGGTTATTGGGACAGACTAAAAAAGAGTAGACTTTCTGGTAAGAGAAACAGCAAAGAAGTGGTGGAGACGGGGGCTCTGAGTCAGGAGAGTGCCTAAGCACCTCCCCGATGGTGGACCTTTGAGCTTGGAGAGCACTACCCACTTCATTGGGACTACTCACATACTCAAAGCTAAAGAGATGCTAACTTTCCTCTTTGCTCCCCACAAAGAAACAAGTGGAAGAGACTTACCCAGCCTGTCTGTTCAGGCAAGAAAGGGGACAATCAGGAGGAAAAAAATCACATAGTTCAGTGAAAGTACTGGGCAATAATGAGGCAAATACTCTCCTAAGATTAAGAATGCAACAGATGTTTCAGAAGGATAAGATACCTTCTGGGGTTATTCTTGCTGTGCTAAAATTACAAGGACTTCCCGGTGTTCACTTTTTGATGGCAACATCTGGGCTCAGGAGGTATCCCCGTCCACAGGAGCAAAGTCGGCCTCCCCCTAAAGCAGTGGCTGGTCCACCCAGGTTGTTTTGCTCCCACAGACTGTGACAATCCCATTATATTTAAGGAGAAGACAGTGCATGTGAGGTGAAACATCCTAGGTCTTGGTCATGGGGGAGCACTCTGTCCATTCAGCTGTCAAATTCCTCATTTCCAGCCATGACACAGGTTGCATGCAAATCAAGGAACTGAAAAAGAGGTGCAGGAGGATATGAGTAGCTGGGTGGATGGATACCAGGGACTCAGCCTTCAAAATGAGGGCTGTCATGAGCTCCTTTCTCACCCACAATATATGCACAATTCATCTACGATATTTCCCAGTTCAGTTCATCAGTTGCTTGCCAGGTTGCTAACTTCAAGTACATGTGCAATCACATGCTGTGGACCTCTCCTGGGCTTGGGACTGGGCACATATCTCACCGCCTTCCAGAATCAAGATTTAAAAGTAGATTTTAAGACCTAAAACCCATGCAAAATAGAAAGGGTGTGGAATTAGGCTTCCACTTCAAGTGTCTCAGTAATCGAAGCAGTGCCCAAATCCTCCATCTGGTTTGGGTTATCTGGAAGTAGTCCAGCATGCTAGATTATCCAGATAGATAGTGAGTTATATATGTTAATGGGGAATTTAAGTAATATGATTTACAAATGGCAAGTACACACTCCTCTGGTTTCCCAGCTAAATCCCAGGAATGCATTGCTTGGAATTTCACAGACCAATTATAAAACCCCCAGCACACTCCTTGTATTCCTTCTTAGGGAAATACAGTATGGAAGATCATTAGAACTCCCTTTTCAAAACTGATTTTACTACTTAGGCCTAATCCTATAGAAAACAACATCATGCCACATTGCAAACCCATGCTTTCATCACAGCTTTTGCACTTCATTAGTCTTTCTCATTCTTGCACACCCTACAAATAGCAGAACACAAACAAAGACTGAAAACAACCAGTGCAGTGACAGAGTGACAAAGCCAGATTAATACCGATTTTCCCAATAAAATCCCACACCATCAGTTTGAGGCTGAGTTTAATCCTAAGCCTTACAACTGCACATAGTCATGGCAGTGTTGCCTGCTTTCTCTTCGAAACAACCCACCAGCCGCTGCTGGAGACACGGTACCTAAATGAGATTGTCTCTCAGCTGGGTATTGCATGGCACCAGAGAAGAGTGGAAATAGCCTCCCTGCAAGGATAATCAAATGCACACGGTAAACTTTTGCTGAAACTGTACACCTTTCCTTATTCTTCTATTATCAAAATCAAGTTTACAGGCATTTTATTTGGGAGTGTATCAGTTATCTTTGCTTGTAACATTAGCAACTGCTATTAAAGATAATAGGTAGGAGGTGAGTGGAAATAGGGAGAAGGTGATAGCTCTGACTGACATCTTTACTGGCATGGGACAATGGAGCAGTTTATGAAGCTTTTCTAGTGGTGGCCCAAAAAACAATCAAGATTGGCTCCATGATGTCTTGCCAAGAATGCTATAATCTTCCTCCACAACCTCTTCAGCGGGAGCCAGTGTCATAAGAGCTTCACAGGAGGTCACACTACTGCATCAGCAGATATGCGTAGACATATAGGGCATAAGATGTGCGTAGGCGTAAGTCTCCCCTGAAACCTGGGTTCTCTCTCCGGCGGCAAAGGAGCATTTGGGGTAGGTTTAATGTGGGAGCAAAAGGGTCTGTTTCTTTCTGAGGTGATCAGTATGGGTGTGCTACCTTCAGAAAGGAACCATTCTGGCGTCTCCAGAACCATTCTGGAGTATCTATCTTGTTAAAATTACTGCACTTGTCTATGTCTCAGGCTGGAGTTAATTTTCATTCAAAGGGGCAAGGATGGGTGGTTCTTGCTCTCTCTTCATGGCCATACTGTTTGCGTTTTCTGCAACCTTCAAGTGATAAAAGGAGTATAACAATCTGTATGTTGTCTCTCAGCCAAACTGTCAGCTCAGCTGGTCCAGCAGCTCAGCAGCCTCAGAGATTTTCTAAAACAGCTTCCAACCACACATAGGAGATACAGGGCACTTTATAAAGCAAAACCAGATCATTTCTCAGTCTAAAGCCACCCGTGAAGTGTCAGTCTACAGGAATCAATTCACACATGTTTTAATCAACTTGTAGGTTACACTGGATATATGGGAATAGTTAAATTTATAGAGCTTGGAGTCTGGCCCATTAAACTCTGTCTATACTGTTTTTAACACTTCTGGAAGCCTACATTCAGATTTGCCTCGGGTCATGATTGAAATGAATACTCCTACTTCCAGCAAAATACCAAGCACAGATCCATCAATGTGTATGGAAAACACAACAAAAGCTTCCCCATGCTGTCCGCAGAGACCACGGCGCTGCTGATGGACTGGGAGGCACAGGGCAGTGGGGCTATGCAGGGACAACCCACCGCTGAGACCATGGCTCTGGTTTGAGCCGCTGGTTACGTACATGCAGGAAAACAAACCTTGCCAACCATACACAAGCAGAAACGTGCCTTGCTATAATCTGCTGAGATGAGACCCAGCTGTTTGCTGAAGTGATCTCGGTTACCGACTGCTAATTTGGACATTTTCGAAGCATCTGCAGGTTTGCTCTTATCGATGGTAGGGTTTTCTACTGCATTTTCTCTTGGAGCAGATTTGGCTGATAGCATCAGCATTTGTGCGCGGCAGCAGTAACAGCCCTGCCTATGCAGGTACTGTGGAAACCAGAGACAGGGGTTTTGCCAGTCAGGACAGGAATGTTTATTTAAACGTAAAGAGAGAACCAGATCTGCAGCTGCTGTATCTGCAATGAGTCTCAGGGGGGTACCCAAGGCAAAAACTGACTTGCTTGGAGAAAAAGCATTGTGCCCTGTGAAACGGAAAAGAAAAAAGAAAAAACCCAAACTCTTGCAAGAATATGCACTCCCCATACTGAAAAAGCATTTGTGGTTTCCAGAAAAGACAGCTACAGCATGCATGCCTCAGGTTGCCCAATGACAGGCAGGCTTACGTGCTGAATATCAACATGAGGGTTTGCGAAGGTAATTACTTCAATTATCTTGTTACCTTAGCAACCCCATAACACACACTCAGGCTTTAATGAGTCACCGCCACAGACCGACTGGGTCTCCCATGGAGGGCAGGAGCCTGGGCAGGAGACCTCTCCCAAAGCCCCACAGCTCCCCGGGGAGCTCCAGCTCTGCCGGCCAAGCCGGGGAGGGCAGGGGTACCCGAGGGGCTCCAGCAGCACCTGCCATCCTTGCCTGCCTCCTCTCATGACCCCAGCAGCCGTGTTCGGCTTGGGGTGGCAAAGATGCTAATTTGCTGCCTTGGGCATACAGTTTTTCAAATGGCAGCTGGAGTTTGGGGATGCCCATCAGCCTAAGGAGCGTATGGGCTTTTTTTCCCTGATGACTAAGAAAGACCGCAGTTTATGGTCTTTAATATACTACTGGCGACACAGTTGTGAGTGTCAGAACTAGTGCCACTGTAACCATAAAAGCCTAACGTGAATTACTGCAAAATAAAGCAAACGTGAAAAGCATAATTTCAACTTCTCAGGTGCACAGACTGTACACAAAATTGCCATTACTGAGCCAAATTCTGGCCTGGGTACAGTCAAGAACACCAGCTGATGGATAAACAGTTGTACAAAGACTACTTTCAAAACACTGCATTGCATAGCCTGCATACTTATTTTATGTATGTTAACAAAAGTATGTAAGATATATAACTTTCACATCTCATTCTATATTATATACATCTCTACATACACCTATATATATCTAGGCATAAAATATTCTGAATAGATAGGTTGATTTTGATTGTATTATCCTGGTTACATAGTAACTGCAAATATCCAGAAAGAGCAAGAAAAATGATAAAAGTTCCTGGGAAAGTTTGGATTAGGATGACAAGTAAGAAAAATATTTCATGTATTCAGTGAAGGAATTGAGTAATAGGAAACATAATAGAATATATAAAACAAGGCTCATGGTAATGAAATGATAATGAACCTGGGGCTCTTATTCACCTCTTTGTGCAAGAAGAAGACCTGAAAATAAAAGGAAAACACACACACATACATTTTAGGTGCATAATCCCTTGCCACATGCAATCCTTGCACACGCCACTGCAGCAGTATATGCAGTTCACAGTGATTTAGGAGCACTGTATAGTTACTACACTTGCTAAATCAAAGGTTTGCCTAGGAAACCAACACTCATGCACAAGCTGACCATGCAGGAAAGGTTAGAAAGGAGTATCACTTCAGGCCAGGTAAATCCCTCTCCAGCTACTTTCTAATGAAATATTAATTTAAAACTCAGCAAACCCCACTTTTGTTGTAATGAGGGAAAAGCAACTGAGAAAAAGAAAAGAGCTTTTAGTCCAAAGTTTTGGAGCTTGCGAATATTTTGTTTCTGGAAATTTATTCTTTTTTGTTTTACCATTGTGCCTGTCCCATCACAGGTAGGATTATGCCTACAAACTGATATTTTTTCCACTGGTGGTGGGTGAAAGGCTATTTTGCAGACAAAAGACACCAAAACATTTGTATTGGATATTCAGAAGTGACCAATTCAGCCTGATGTACAAACAGTACCTCTAGTTCACATTTGACTCTGAGAAATATGTGTTTTCCTTTCCTTCTCTCCTTTTTTACTCTTGCTTGCCTAGCTTTCTTTTAAGTTGGAGATAAAAAAATCAGAAAAATCAGCAAATAACTTTGCAAGTAAACCGGAATAATTTTGACTACCATCTTATTAATACCACTAGCCTAAATTAAGCAAGATGGAAGAAATGCAGCTAGGGTTGCTGCATATATTTCCCATGAAGCTGGTAGCCAAGGACAGCTAGGAGCATGCACAGGTATTGAATAGGTAGAAATCTTGAAAACCAGCTGCATCGTGGCAGTAGCTACAGGGTACAAAAGTAACAACATTTCCCCATGTAATCACAACAAATTGTTTTTAATCACAAACAAATGGGATTCACAATCAGTTTTCTAAAGTCAATCTAATGAAGCCCTAGCAACTCCCGGCTGAAGAATTACTTTAGAGGGTGAGGGAATACCTATAGGTCAATTTACATACCTTGGCAGCAACATGCAAGCCAATGGGGATATCCAGAAGGAAATAAGGTCACGAATTGGCAGGGTGGCAGCTGCATTTACCAGTTTGAACAAGATTCAGTTGTTGAAAATCTACATCTTAAAGGCCAAATCAGCAACACATAGACCAAACTATGAATCTTCAACTCAAATGTTATTTCCATCTGAACATATGGATATGAAACCTGGATGTCCCCCAGAGGCACATGGGCAGGCAACTTAAAGCTTTGAAAGAATATGCCTCAGAAATGCTAAATGGAATGAAAATATGAAATGGAATGGATTTGTATGAATGTCAGGAGCTATTAAGGAGCTCGATAGCTCTGTACCTCTGGCAAATGAAATGGGTGCATTTGGGACATGTGTCAAGAATTAAGGCAAACATCCACCCCATCAGAGATGCTACAGGGCAACTGGGGGAATGGATGCACAGGGCTGACTGCATGACTCCATCAAACATGCTCAGAGGATGCATGAGAGAAGCACGAGGATGGAGACACACGACAGCACTGCCTGCAGCAGCTGTCTTGGAGACTCAGGGTAGGGTCTGTCAGACCCTTGTACATCTGATCAATTTAGCAACCTAAGTATCTACCCAGCTATCTCCTGACATGACAAAACATGATATGACATATACATACGATATTGGTCCTAATTATTTTAAGGCTCCTCTACTATTTGCATATTGTTACAGGAATGAATTTCAAGCTTTGCAGGTGCTGTATAAATGAACAAAATTTTCCTAGACCTGTTTTCCCTCCCCAGGGACATTCTAGTTAGACTGTGTTATGCTTTTCTGGGATGTTACTTGAGTCTACTGGTTCCTAGAAATATTAGCACTGTATTGAACTGATATTGGACCTCCTGAGTTTATAACTGATTACAGCTTGAAGGGAAAAAATTATTTTTTAAGAGTGGATTTTTCTTAATCATGGGAATATATTTTTAAAGTCTTACATTTATAAGAAAACTTCTGCCTTGTAACCCTTAGATACCAAAACCCTGGAGAGATTGATGTCAGTGAAACTAGCTCTTTCATTTAAAAAATACATGAAGAAAGATTGAATTCATGCTCACAAACACCTCCAGCAGCTGAGGTTGGGGAGTCACTCAGGCAATTTCAATGTGAGCGTCCAGGGTGCCGTGAACTCTGGCAATGCACCTTTCCCAAAGCAACCAAAGCCAGTGCTGCTGCTGAATGGGACTCCAGAAGCAGCTTTCCACCAAGCTCCCTGCCCTGCCTGGGGTAGTCTCCTGCCTGCTCTTCATGCAGACATACACATCTGACCTCACTGGATTCGGGGTGTCTACAACACAGGCAACTCTACTGCCAACTGAATGTGATGGGTAGGATCTCAAAGGATTTAAGCTGCCACTATCAATCACAGCTAGTGAAAAGGCTGTTTTCCAGGTGGCATAAACAAGCTCTGATTGGAAATCCTTTCCTAGCACAGTTTCTTGTGACTGAGGGAAAATATTTTGTTTGTTTTCTGATCTTGATGTGAGGGTATTTCAGATGCTGTGAGCAATCCACAGTATTGGACTAGATGCACAAACAGCGGGAGGTAGCTCACATTCAAAGGAGAACAAGAGAGAAAATTATGAATTACTGGAACAGCGCTGGCCACTTCAGTAAGAACACCAGTCATCTAATGAAAATATTGACATTTATGGGAATCCACAGACAGGGTTAGAAATAGTTGTGGTCTCTGCTACTGTATCAGTTTTCATAATGTTTTATTTCTGTTTACCTTCCAAAACAAACTACTGTAATGAATATGTTTATAATAATTAAGGAGGAGGCAGCCAAGTTCGAGAGAAGAATGGCCTCTGAAATTCACGCTTTTCCCAGCTGGAATGCTTAATTGGGCTGGGGACTACTTTTCTTTCCCTAATCAGATAGGAAAGCTGGGAGAAATGAACGGGGAACCTAATTATCACTGGTATAACTTCATGAAAAACTATGTGCTTACACAAGGGATTCATTTAATGCATTGTCCTTTGCTAATCATACAATTAGCAGCTAAATAACCAAAACAAATATATTTGTATGTATTTATGTGTGTGAGTGGGTATATTTATACATAAGAATGTCATATACATGTTATCCTGGTCACTTCTGAAGCTGGAGGTTGTGCACGGTGCCCTGCATCAGTCTGATAATACGTATCTCGGGGACAATCTCTCTTCAGGCCTCAAAGCATCTTTTGTGGTCTGTCATTGCACTGGAGCTGACAGGGCACAGACCGTGCCTGGGAGGAACAGGGAGACAGCTTTCTCAGTGAAAGGTCTGTGGCTATTTTGTAACCCCAAACTGTCCCAAACCTGAGGGGTTTCACTCCAGGAGGAATGCGATTGCACCAAAAGTTATGAAGACACGACGGTGTTTGCAGTTTTGCAAGACTGACTCAGGCTGATTGCTGTGGCAGGAAAGTCTGTCCCATGCACACATTGACTCTAATCCCTTAATCTCACTGAGAAAAACATATTCTTTGCACGTTCTCTTAATTACTCAAGAGGGAAGGCCTTGCTCAGCATGTAGCAGAATTCAGCTTATTATATTGCCTTCAGCCTTTTTGCTCTGGGAGTGAAACAGAACTACCCTTCTTGGTCTACTGGTGGTGAAGGCTTCCTCAGGTTTGTCTATACGACGCTCATAAATCTGGCTGTCACCGCAACGATAAGCATCTATCGGCCTCTCATCAAAGGCTGTCACAGCTTTCCATCTGCTCAGCCACGGTCTTCTGTGGCAGGACCGGAGAGGTGATTTCTTAAAGATAATCATGACGTGGATCTGCCAATTAGGAAGTAATGTTTATTCCTTCTGGATCAAAAAATTGTCAGGAGAACACATTTTAAAGCCAAAGCACGCACATCTCTTCTTCCAAAAAAGCTCTGCACCCTTTCAGTAGTGAGCAATCTATTTTTTTGACGCTTTGTTAATCATGTGTGTCAGCTTGTTCCTTAAAAGTATTGATTTTGTTTCCAAACAAGTGACCAAGTAAATTAATACAACCCCTCAAACCCCAAACAAACAGTGAAGATTTCCTTAACTGAAGATTGAAGGGTCTAAAATAAGCCTGACACTCACCTTAAACACTTTGTATTGCTAAAAGAGATTAACTGACACGCAAAACCAGCAGGCAGCAGAAATGCATTTCTTGCTGTCAACATTTCTTTCAAATTTTAAATTACAGGGCGTGCACAAAAGATTTCTTCAGGTTCTGCACAGAGCTTAAGGGAAAATATTGACCTTGGAAATGTAACTCTCTCTCACTACAGTAAATATATTCTCTTCTACAGCATAATCACTGTTGTCTGAAGTAATTTGTCGTTTGAAGACTACCTCATAGCACTGACAAATACTACATTTCCCATTTACTTCTAAACTAACTTTTCTGCTATTTGCAGATCCTGAGTGCTTTATCTAGTGGTTACAATTAAAGCATCAGTTACCACATAGATACTGGAAACAGTCTCTTTCTAAAAATAGGCAAGTACTCTGTGGCAGCTAAAAGTTTAAACAACTTTTCTGAAATAGGCCAATCATGCTTAGATTTGGGAAAGGATGAAACTAATTTGAAATACTTAATTTTTAAAAAGGACAGTAGAAAGGATGTATTTTTCCATTTATCAAATCTGAGCATGAAAATCTGTTTCATTTAGCTTTATAAGTTATGTAGCAGTTATGCTGGAAAGGTATAACATATCTGTGATACCATAGCTTTAGAAGAATCATGATAGAGCTTTAAATAAAAAGATTTTATACCATTCAATACTAAATCTGCAATGATAGAATATGGCAATATAAGGATTCCGTAACTAAAAAGGGATTAAAATAAAATATTCATAAACCTAATGCATCTCTATACATTCTCCTAATTTGAAATGGAGTTGTGTTTGTGTGGCTAGTGCTGTGAAAAGGTACTGGTTAAAAATGCCAGAATTTACTTTGGTGTCCTCTTCTGGGGGCAGGAGTCTCCGAATCTGGAAAGCATTTAGGTTTCACAAAAGGATATGAGAAAACATTCCTGACAAAGCCTCTGCGCTCCTACTTGATTTGAATTTTTAAATTGCATGTTGCAAGCTGCTGACCTCTCTGAGCAAGATGTTGAGAGAGTGGTGCATGCTCTGGTTCTCAGCTTTCTTTATTTCTTGGTATGTGATGGGTTCTCCACTGTTCTGCTGAAGGCATGGCAGCAGGGAGTCCTGCCCGCCTCGTGGGAACCCCTGCAGCATCACCTATCTGGAAAATCACTAGCAGACAAATATTAGGAGAACCTGTTTCTTAAATCTGGTTTTGAAACTTCCTATGCTACTTTTTTTTCTTCGCAGGGTTTATCCCATGACCAATTATGGATGTTAATGGTTTGCATCTTAGAAAACGATCTTGCTAGTTATTTATGCCCTATATCTCTATTTCAGTTATGCATTCAGCAGCTGGACTCCATATGGGAATGTTAGTAATTTTAACTGAGTGAAGACCTTTGCAGATAAGGGATAGGAAATATGATCTTTTTTTCCTATTTTGTTCCTAATCATCTGCCATTAACGAGAAGTATATACGGAACAGGATATTTTTCCCAATATTATGATTTACTATATCAATTTCAACCAACACCTTGGGCCCTGGCATAGGAAGCAAACAAAGAAATGTTTTCCTTCAGAGTTGTGAGCAGGAATTAATGGGACTGAATGTTGCACTACCAGTTTGAAGGAGCTCGACCTTGAGCAAGACCTTCTTCCTGTAGGAACTGTTGTCTTTTTCACTTTCCTACCTCCCTCACAAACATTTCCACCCGGGAACCAGCTCATAAAACGCCCTGCCACCTCCAGGAGTCACACTGGTTTGCTAATACACACCCATGCCAGACTGAGGTTATAAATATCTAAGCAAAGATATACTGGCCACTTTATTTGGATGGCACATAAGGGTTGCTCAGCTGGACGTACAACCCAGAGAAGTTTGCAGAGACCCAGAGGGCCCATCTGCCTTCCCAACAAGTGTCCCACCAAAACCACAGCGACTCTTGCTCAGCCCTGCTATCTACATGGAGAAGGTAACATTGTGGCGTCGAGCTTGACTATTTATTTGCAAGGCTCCCAAACCCATGCAAGGTACCCTACAAGAGGGGGGGAAAAAGTAACTAAACCTTGTCCTGGAAAGCTAATAATCCTTGGAAAGATACACAAGAGATAGGGTGAAAGGTGATAGATAATGCGAGAGAGGCATGGAGAAAGTACCCAAGGTGATTCAGTGAGCACCTCTCTGGTGGGAAGGGAGGAAACGTGTATATTCAATATGGCTAACATCACTTCAGCGCAAGGGGCCAGCAGAGTGATTTGGTCTCACAGAGCTAGAATATTTTATTTCAATTAAATAGGCAGGCTCTTCTGGTAACGTTCAAATCCAATCTCAGGTGACTTCATCGGGACAATGGGGTACCGTGCTTCCCTGACTGGACTCTGGTTTGGTCAGCAGAAGATGCAGAGGACGGTGAGAAGTGAAGTCGACTTTGTTTGATTTTCTTTTTACCTCAGGAATGCAAATTAATTTCAGTTTCCAGCTAAGTATCAAACATCTGTATGTTCCACTTCCTCGAGAAGCTGACAAAAATTCAGCATTAAAAGCAAGAAGAAAATGAGTCTGACAGACTCATTCTCGTCTGGGCATCATTTCCTGGTTTACTCTTTGCCAAGCCATGATTGCAAAAGCAATTCCTTATACCCTTGAATAAATGCCATTGAGCTGTTCCAACAAGTACAACCAGATAAGTCGACATGGGGGTGCTGTATTTAGTACAGTTGATAGTTGCGTGTAAGAGACTTAGGAGCAAATGCCACTACTGGAAGCCCAAGGCAGTGATGGAGCTGACAGGAAAATCAATTACAGAGCTACAGTGAGGCAGTGGAAAGAGAATGATGGAGAACTTGAAAATTAAAAAGATAGATAGATATATACTAGAATTTCAATCAAATAACCATCTTGCACCTGCTATACCTACACAGAAGAGGAATGGCTTGTGCAAAACCTCCTCAGCGAGAAAGGAGGACTATGAAAACCATAACCTAATGTTACCAAAACTTTTGAGACCAGATGGAAAATCCATGTAATAGTAAAGAACATAGCTGGTCTGCTGGTTTGCACATGTAAAGAAACAAGCTGCTCATCAGCTTTATTAAGCTTATAACAAGGAATGATTTCAGGCCAGTTTACCACAAACAGCTGTAAGATGTTGCCAAAAGAAAATTGTGAATGCCATCACAAATCATACACTTTTAAAACTGTAAGTTTTTCTGAAAAATTCAAGTCTGAGGAATCTGAATTCACGTAGCAGTCATTTTTCAATAGCAAATTTTTGCTCAAATACATTATTTGCTTTCAGAAATGCAGAAACTGCTGCACATAGATGGCCAAATGTTTTCATATTACACTCTTTTGTGACAAAAAACTTCTTGGACAGCTAGCTTTTCTGTGTGAGTCAGTGTCAAGCCCACCACTTGTTTCAGGTGAAGAAGAAACCCAGGGAATTTCAAAACAAAGATTTTCACTTTTGCATTTTGCACATTTCATTATGAATATTGTCTGAATTATATACACACAGAGAGTGCAGAAAGACAAGATTAAAAACGGCGGGGGGGGGGAACGGTTTTGCTGCTGGTCCAACTACAGTATAACATTCACACCGCCACCGCGGATCCCACTTGGCTGAGGAGGAGAAACCCAACGGCCAAAGGAGGAAGCAAGACCATGAGCTGGCCCCCATGGCCCCCAGCCGTGTCCCTGGGAGCAAGGCCAAGGGCTGCCATTTCTCACCAGAAGACGTGCGTGGGTCTGGAGGGCACCAGTGGGGTGCTTCGGGGGATAACATGGCCACTGACACAACACGGCCACTGCCACAACACCACCATGCTGAAGGTCTGGCTGACAGCATATGGCAGCTCTGCTTGTGCCTGCTGCAAGTCCAGTTTTTCATGGATTTCTCCAAGTATCTGACATGCAGCATTTTAACTAAGTGTCTCTTCAACAGGAACATAATGCTTTTTCAAATAGCTACTGAGAATTTTTAATACATATACTTACCAGGATCTGATATTTATGATACACTATAAAATATAAGTCTTCTGTAAATATAGATATGACAAGATTTAATCGCTGGAACTGAGTAAGCATCGGTATTCTTACTCATTTTGAAGAGGGAGAACTAAGTCTGGATATGAATACTGCTTCATCATGAAATATTTTGCTGATGCAGACAATTAGTGCTTTCACAGCCTCAGGGTATGCCAAGGTGGCAATGTTACCTGCCATGTGGTTTCAAATAGTTTGTCCAACTGATTTGTAAGGGGTCCAAGAGGCATCATTTTCTACTCACTCTCCTTAGCACGTTATTCTAGATGTTCATGATTTTCAGCATTTGAAAGTTATTCCCAGAAGCCAAGCCACATGTTACCTCATTCAATTTTTCACAACATACCCACAGATTTAGCAGGAGGAATCCCAAGTCCCAGTCTAAACTTAATATTGGTAGAAAATTTGGGAATATGGTAGGGAAAGTGAAGGAAGCCACTGCTGCCTTACTTATGTTGCAGAACGAGGACAGACAGAGTAACTCTTTCCAAGAGTGACACAAATCCCATGATACTTATTGACCAGTATTTAAGACCTTGACAGTTCTATACCTTTCCCAATTAAAATATCCCCCTGCCTAAATTTTGTCATTGGAAAAGCTTCTCACCTTTCAGAGCTTTCTAGAAATATCAACCACTGCCTTTTCACCTGCATATTAACATGTTTGTTCACTTCTGCCCCAAACACAAACAGTTTCATTATGCCTTCCTGCAGACAGAAAAGGGAGGGAAAGGAGCAGAAGATATCCATGCTGCTTTTCAGTTTGGTCCATAAATCATTTAGTTACCTGGGATGCACTTGATACAAACAAGTGAAACAGCAAAGCAATTAGCCACAACATCCAGCAAAGCTCAATTTTTTCTCCTATTTACCTGTGAGTGCCTCCACGTATTGCTTCAAGTTCACAGATTAACTTAGCAAGGGAGTATTTCTCCACTATTACTTTGATAGAATGGACAATTTGGAATGGAATTTCTAATAAAAGGAGTTGTCTAATGCTTCTTGTGACCACCTCTATTCTATGACTCACAGACTTACAGAGGAAAACACCTTCGCTTTGTGTATTTGAGCCTTCTGCCTCAGTGATTACTCTTTTACTCGAGGTCCCCAACTCTACTAGTGCTTGGCAAAGCCAGAGCACAGACATAAGAGACAGGTAAAGAGCTGCTGACAAAGTACTCATTCAGCAGATTATTTTAGTCTGATCTAGCTCTGGTCGCTTGAGTATCTTTATTTCTGATCTAGTGGAGGAATCTGTTAGCTGAGCAGGGAACACACCACTCCTCTCCCAGGCTCCTGCCACAGAACCATCAAAGTGATTTGTGTTGCCGTGATGCAGCAAGGCGCGATGCAGAGCTTTGAGAAGATACCTGCAGAGCCTGCCAAGGAACATGACCTTTTTTTCCTGTCTGCCAGCTCAGGGTTCACAGAGGAAATCATTAAATTGGAGCCAAACATTCCTGTTGCAAAAATGAAGGACCTGGTAGGCCAAGACAACAATTGCCAGACAGGTTTGAGCTGCAGATATTTAGTGCAGGGTAAATACTTCTGTTCTGGAGTTGATAAATACCCTAATAAAAGTTTGTATCATTAAAATGGAAATTTATGCCAGGCTTATGGTCTCTACTGTGGAGCGCAGCTGCCTTGCTAAAGGTCTCCATGTACTCAAACTTAAGACAAGATAAAAGTGGATGCTGAATCTCATCATAAGGTAAGGAAAGGCCGTTTCCTCTTGGCTAGGTTGCGGCCGAGTCAATCATTTAATGTCAAAGTGTTTTGAAGCAAAAGAAGCAGACAATGTCCCGAATATCTGTTGTAAAAAAACAAGTGGGTGTTGTTGGGTTTGCAAAAGTCATCACTGCTGAACTCCTTGTAGCTGCAGACATCGTGCCAGGATCCCACCGGGAAACCAGGATCCAAGCAGGGGGCGCGGTGCCCGGGGCTGCGGGGCATGGGGGGGGATTGCAGCTGTAGGGAGGGCTTGTGGGGTGCTGCCCATTTCTGCCCAGCAGCAAATTGGTCTGGGGGCCAATCTGGGGAGGGAAAGGCTCACAGCTCATTTTCTCAGGTGCGCAGAGTGCCTGGCAAAGTCTGTCAGGTCACCCATACATTTTCTTTTTTTTTTTTTTTTTTTTTTTNAATTTGCAGAGCTGAGACAATATTGAAAGAAAAAAACCCACCTTCTTTGCAAGGTAATTTGAACTCCAAACTGAGTTTGGACTTAATGATGTTTGCAGGCCTGTTGTGTTCATTTTCCCAGTACATTTCAGCACTGCAGCCTTCTCCATGAGAATACTCATGGAAAGTGAATTTCAGGTAATAGCTCACTTTGGACTTTACAGTTGACTTTTATGCTTGCCCTTTGCAAATCTCATTATAGCAATTAGTTAGATAGATGGCGGAAGAGTGAAAGTATCCCGCGGGGGGAAACCTGGGTCTAGTGAAATCCAGAAGAGTTTGCCAATGGCAAGATTTCAGCCCATATTTGTAATGTGACAAATAAGGCAGCTGCAAATTTCAGACATTCATGACTGGCAAAAAGAAGATTGCCACTCCAAAGAAATTAAAGAAGTAGTCAAATAATGGGTGCATCTAACTCAGTTTGCAGACAGGAAAAAAACACTTGTTGTTTATTGTAATGTGAGTTATCGGCTCAGGCTAGAATTCCAAACCAGAACAATTTTGCCAAATTTACAAAGAATTTGAGTGAATTAAATCTATTCCATAGGCACGGCCTTGGTAATCGATCTACAGTTCCTGAGATGCACAACTTATACGATTATTCTTTTTACAGTTTGTAATGTTGGCAGTGGAAAAGAAAGCAGCCCTCTTCTCGGGTGTCATTTAAAACCCCCCAAAAGCATTGCAAGGCATTGTTATGTTATTGTTCTAACACTGAATTCCAGATTGACTTACAGGGTCAATGTGAAGTATTAATGTGTGGGGGCAGATGGCAGTTAAGGGAGGGAAAGATGGCCCATTCCTTCCAATATTTCATTGCTATCATTTCTAACAAGTTAAGAAAACTAAAATGATATTAAAATAAAAACCTGCTGGAACAGGTTGCCCAGAGAGGTGGTAGATGCCCCATCCCTGGAAACATTCAAGGTCAGGTTGGACGGGGCTTTGAGCAACCTGATCTAGTTGAAGATGTCCCTGCTCATTGCAGGGGTGTTGGATTAGATGACATTTTTAAAGGTTCCTTCCAACCCAAACTATTCCATAATTTTCTCTTTCTAGATCAGCTTTAATCTTGGATTAAACTTGGAACAAGTTTTGAGATTATTTTACCCTAAATACTCAAACAGATTTTCTCTGTTAAAACCCTTTTTCCTGTAGAGTAGGGTTTATTCCAGACCTATTTCTTTGTGTAATCCCTGGATTAAATATAAACAATACAGAATTTAAAGAAAATACTTGGTCATTTAGTCACCGGTGACTTGTTTGGATGAGATAATTAACTGGAAGTCTTACTATTTTCTCAGAGGAATCTATGCCTGTGCACAAAGTAGTTGTCTGTCTAAAAGCACCAAAGTCTTGAGACATTTTATCTTGCTGGTAAATCACTGTGCACTCTGTGTACGTGCACTTCTTAATGCCTGTCCCCGTCACTGTGCTGGGAAGTGTGACTGTGCTGGAAAGCGTGACTGCCCTGGTGGTGCCCCACACAGTGCTATTTCAGCCCATGCTGTTTTGGGTGGGCACATCCTTCTTAATTATGTCTCAAAGCCTCAGAGAACAAGACGAAAGGTCAGTATGGGCTATAAACTGACAGTTCAGGTATGGTAGTTCTAGTTTCTCCCCCCCCACCTCCAAAGCTGAGTTTATGTGTCAGGAAAAATGGCAGCATGCAAAAAAGGCATTTTGAAGGAGCTGGCAGCTGGCTGCACCACACTGGGTTGCTGGACCAGAGGTCCTCTCAAGGTTTGATAACCCAGCACTGTCCCAGCGTAGAGAAACAAGATGGGCAACCTAGATGCTTAACACAGAAGTGCAGCGTCTCATTTTATAATCTCTTTATTTTATTGGCTCTAGGGAGAAAGGGAATTATTCAGAGAGGAATTGTGTAAGTGCTGTCTTTGTCAAACATGTGCAAAATGAGAAATAAACATTTAAAACAGCTGAAGGGCAAAGAAGGCACTGCCAAAAAATGCTTGTTGGAAAGAAGAAAATTAAATTTAAACCAAGTGCTACTAGTATTGCACAAGAACAAGAAACAGAACCTTCTTCTGTACACAGCACAGGAGCCACAATGCAAAACCCGGGAGGGGGAGAAAGGGGAGGGGAGGGAAGGTGCCAGCACCGACAAGGAGAGCAGCAGTGGCGGAGACATGGCGGGAGCACGTGTGTGGGAAGCCAAGCGTGCGCCAGGGCTGACTCAGGCAACCTCCACGACAACATCTCTTCCTACAGCCATGCCTCCGTCTGCCGGCGGTGGGACCAGCCCTGCCGCTGGCCCCTGAATGGGAGTCGCCTGCCCGCGTTGCAATCGCTTCCTTGGGCAGCCCCTTACACCCACTTTCTGGCATCCCTCCCACTGTTGCGCCCCAAGTGCCTCATAAATCAACGTTTGCAAAAATTGGAGCCTTAGTAGAGCAGAACTGCCTTGCTCTGCTTTGCAGTGGCTGGATAGTTAGCCCACGCTGTAGGACACACCAGACCAAAAGCATTTCCTCTACGTTTTCTAGCAAGTTTTGGAGCCCCAAATTGAAGCACACAGTAAGGTCTGAGATACAAACAGTAAGACTGTGAAGCAACTGCAGCACAGCATATTTTCCTCCACAGCTCCCTGTACATCTAGCTGAAGGGCATATTTCAAATAATGCCCTTTGGGGGTGCCTCCATCCTTCTGCAGACTCCAGAACCACTGGCCCACATCTCGAACTTCTGGTCTGCACAAGGGACCAGCACCCTGCACTTTCAGGGCTGCCAAGTTCCTACACTTGAACGTCAGACTGGTCAATCTTTGCAAACCATATTTAACCTGGTGCCCGGTTTGTGGAGGGCTAACAGAAAAGCATCTGCACTTCAGGAAAGGCTGTTCTGTACCACGCCTGTAATCATGCCTTCCTGCACAGTTTACTACAGCCTTGATTGCAAAGTGGATTATAAACAAGCTAAGGAGAAAAGTTAAGGAAACAAAGGGCATGGCTGCTTAGAGCCCATAAGGTGGCCCTGGCTGATCCTTGGCCTGGGATGCTGAGGAGCAGGACCCTTTCCCCTCTCGTAGAGCTGGTACAGCTCCACGGTAAACAGTGTGCATCCACCAGGTGCAAGGAGCTCCTCTCCTGGGAAGAGACATTTGCACTTGCCTTACGGCCTAAACTTTGCTCATCCCATCTGATTTTTGTCTTCTCTACTACTTACAGGGATAAAGAACAGCCAAAGTGTAGTTTGGCCCCGCTGCTCTCTTTTTGTTATGATTACAAAATATCATAATATCTTGGTCAGCTAAAGGAACGGTCTGTATAATTTCTCTCTCATTCTTTATGGAGGTGGGCCTGAGCCATGACATTTGGATCCAGCCCCTGCACTGAGCATTTTTAAAGCTGTGGGTTGTTTGGACGTGGGCTTCCGGCTCAGCCCTCTCTCCTCCTGCTTCACCTTGGGCACTGCCAGCCGCGCTTCGGATTTTGCAAAAGGGCAGGGATGTAAAATCTATGTTTGAAACTCGTGATGAGAAGCTGGGCTATGACATCTCCAAACAACATTCATCTAAGTTCGAAGTGGTTTTCAGGGGGTGTGTGCAAACCCTGCCCTAGCATGTGTTTTCTACAAGTTTCTGACAACTGATGCTCTGCTAATTAAAATACTTGGGGCAGGGGGGGAAGAATTATGAACTCAGAAAATCAAGTATTTTCAACTGCAAAAGAGACGTAAGCTTTTAAGGCATGGAATTATTTCTCTTGCACTGCAAGAGGCCTCCGTCTTCTAAATTTTTAGTCTCCAGTAGACAGATCAGGGTCAAAGCAGCAGGAGAAACTGAGAGGTTGCGATGCTGAGAGCAGAGCAGGCTCAGGTCTCCACTGCAAGCCACGGCGAGGATAACCATCAGCAGTGGAACTGGCGCTTACTTTGGCAAAGAAAAGAGAGAAAGGCAGCCTTTCAGGCAGCCAGGAGAAAAAGCTGCAGAGAAAGTAGCTGCTCCTTTCTTGCTGGTGGCAGCTAAGGAAAAGGAGGGGAAAAGCTGTTTTGGGACTGCCACCTCTACCAGGCTGAGGGGATGGGTAATGCTCAGATTTGATCCTTTGGTGCCTGCCATGCAATAGGTGGGGGCCTGGGGCAAAAGGGGGTGGCAAATGGCTTTTGAAGACTGTGGAAGAAGAAGGGAATATATTTCTTCCTGAAGAGGAAGGCATAGCCAAAGAAGTGAGGGATATGATGCTGATGGTGATCAGAAAGACCCAAGGAAAGAGAGGGGACATAATAAAGAGAGGAGGAAGTGTCAGAAGCAAGAAAGACTGGAAAGAAGGAAGGGAAAGAAAATGTCTCTTATAAAAAAGGGAGGAAAAACTAAGGAGTGGACTGAAGGGAAAACTACAAGGAAAAGGGCATTGCATGGCTGACACTGCCACAAATGGCAGAGAGTCCACTGGACCTGTCAGAAGAGTGATCCCAGGAGATTTATCCCTGAGGCTTTCCAGGGACTGGTCCCAGAGAAGAGCTTCTGCTCTTTCCCAGTATCTCAGAGCTATGAGATGAAGATAAGAACCGGATTGCATCAGGCACCAACTGCAACTTAAAACACACCTCAAACACATTCATGTTAATAAAATATAGCTACATTTCAACCTCCTCGTATGACAAACTGGAGATGTAAATGAAGGGATCCTTCAGGAAAATATCAGGACAGGAGATGGGAACAGGCTGGCCTTTGGAGACACTCTCCCTTCACAGCTCTAATTTTGGGAACAGCCTTTAAACTCTGCATCCAACTGTAAATTGAGCTATCCAAATTTTGCCCCTTCACTTATGTATGTCACATAATCAGGAAATGGGAATTATACAATCTGCCTCTGGCTTCTGTAGCTAGGCAAAACACTGCACAGGCTTACTGCAACAAACTAAAGAATTCCTTAGTAACCTGGAATGCTAATTAAATGAGACGGTTTCCCCTTTCTGATGATAGACGTTTTACATGAAGGAAAAAATCTAACGTTTGAGTACACTATTATGTGTGAATTCTTCACTGAGACATACTTAGTGTGTTTTAAGATGGTTCCAGTATCCCATTCAGACACTTAAAACCAAAACATAAACTCATAATTTTTTCCTTTTTTTTAACCTGAAGTGTGTGGATATATTACTATCTAGAGGCATGTAAATCTGTACAAATTTATAACTAGGTTCTAATTCAGTTTATTTGTTGATTTTCCGTTTCACCTCTTTAAAGAAAATAGAGCTAAAAGCTCTTCAAAAGCTGTGTTTGTGCTGGAGGACCATAGCTACAGACTCACATTATACAGGCAGCACTCAGCTCTCTGGACTTCTGACACAGAAGTCACCATCCTGTTTTAAAGCTTGTGGGCAGTACTTCAGTTCTGCCTAATCCCAACAGCAAAGGCAACGCATGGCAGACCAGCACATTTTGTCTGTAGAAACAAAATGGACAACTTTTCATTCACCTTCTGTGCTCCGTAACTTTACTGGGGGCATGGGGGTGAAAGAGATGAGACAGGTGGGGTGCAGGATTTTCAGGCACACTGGCTTCTGCAGGGCGTGATGCTGCCGCTCGTCCCACCTTGCCGGTCTCTTGCAATCTTCTCCCATCTGTGGGAGAGGAGGCTGATGAGCTTTCATTGCCAGTTCTCACCAGTGTCACTTGGGGGATGGGTCAGGCAACAGGGTGTGATCTCAGTTGCCTCCTTCCTTCCTTCGCTCTCCTCTGCGGGGACCCAGGACCTGATGTACATCCACTGACATCAACAGGAGTCTGGTCAAAGGGGCCTGGATTAGACCCCAAGGGCATTGCCTCCGAGAACCGTTTATGACAAAATCGATGTGACTTCAAGGAAGAGCCCCGACTTCAAAATTAAACGTAATCTAATTTTAAATATCAGGTGGAGCAATTTTCTATTTAGGTCCTGATCCAGGAAATCATTGAGTACTTATTTAACTTTAAGCATCTTACTCACTTGTGTGCTGTCCAGCATGAGACCAGAATCTAAGTTCACAAGTCTTTGGTTTGAGTACATAATTAAAGGTAAGGATGTGGCTAAGTGTTTTGCTGAATGGGGATGAAATTACTTGTGTGCTTAGATGCTGTGCTGAACCATGGAGACAGGGGCTGCTTTGTGCTTGCTGAGAGAGAACAGGGACCCTCTACTACGCTGCTGCAGACTGAAGGGCGAAGAAGTGAGCAAGGCACCGAGCAAGCTTGAGGAACAGCCATTTCTTAGGGAAATCAGCAGGACTTCGAGACCCGCTGCAGAAATATTGACAGGAATAGGGAAATCTGTGTGTGCCTCGTCAGCCCGAGTGACTTCTGCAGGCTTTTGCCCATCCGGCTTTTCCTCCATCCCCCATTACCTTTCTAGAGGGGTTTTGCAGGAATGCTAAGAAAAGCATGGCCAAATGCAGAATAGCACAAAGAAAAGCGAGCACGAAAACAAAACAAGATGGAAAAGCCTCTGAAATATTTTCTAGGAGCTCCTGGGCTGTTAGGTATTTCATTCCTGCTGTAAGGTGAGCAGAAAGGAGACCTAGCGTCCCTTCCTTTAGGTATACGGGCGCACCCCAAACTGGAACCTGTCCCTCGAGTTCCGTTGCCCAGAAAACGAAGGGCATGGCAGCTGGATGACGCTACCCGCCGCCCAAAAACGCAAGCAAAGAGCGCGTTTGACGAGACCCCGGAGAGGGAGGGAGAGCCCGGCGGCCGGGCCGCGGGGGTGCGGGGGCAGCCGCGGATTTCTGGAGCGCTGGTGCCACCTCCCGACCCGCCGGCGGATGGCTTGGTGGCCGGGGGCTGGGGGTAGGGGGGGTGTCCCGTAAATCAGGCGTTCACTGCTCTCTCAGGAGCTCCAGCTTTCTCTTTGCTTAAAATCTCAGGGAGCACAAACAGCTTTTCGTCCGTTTGCGTTTCTGGTTTGAAACATTCAACCGGATCGCCGAGACTTTTAAAGCAAACGATGCTCAAATCCAGGCTTACTAGGATATTATTGCCCTTCATATTCCTGGGCGAGATGCCACAATTAGCATCTTGTTTCACTGCACCTTCATTTATCCCAACACCTCCTGAGCTTTGCAGAAGCTCACTCAGGGGTGGGAGAGCTACCCAGCCCTCACAGTCACAGCATCCGCGTGGCAGATGGGAAAGGTGTCCTGCACTGTGAACTACAGCCTCTGAAGTTTCTTCATTAAGCTTTACGCCCTGCGCAGGGATCACCAGGTGTGTGGGCACAAGCTCTCCTCCGAGTCACACCAGTGATGACAAGGCACTGCCACGGTGCATTGCCGCACATTGCACAGGCAGGATTTGGTCACCTTGTCATGCCAGAGTGATAGCATGACACAGCAGTAAAAAGAGGGACGCAGGTTAATGCAGAAACAAACTAGTGTGAAAACCCAGTAAGTGCTGAACACTGCGGTTTGGACAGGGTGTGATGCTCAGAGTGAACCCTCAGTTCATGTAAATCACTGTAGCAACGTGGGCTTTAGCTTTGGTGACTTGCACAAGATCTATGTCGTTGCTATATTTGTGGCACAGCAGGCCAAGCGGTGGCAGGTAGCCATGGGTCTGTGGATGGAGTTGAGGAAGGAGCCACCCAAAAAACCTTCTCTGCAGGACCCGCTTTCCAGAAGTGGAGCCTCCCCTCAGCCAGGCTAGAGCAGGGACAGCCGTACCAAACAGTCCCCTGGTGATGGTTGCATCACCCACACAAATTCCCTGACAGAGAAACCCAGAAGTCCTTCCGTGGTTTTTAAAATCTAAGAAAAACATGGCAGTGTTAGTTACTTTTACCCCTGCAAAACATTTGCTGGTTGATATTCATCTTGATACCCTGCATCCTTCCCTGGAAAAATCCATGATTACCTGCACAGACTCCAAGCGGCTGATATTTAGGGGCACATGGTGCCCACCACCCCTCTGCCATCCGCAGGGCAGGCTAAGGGAGCAGAGACAGACCCGCCAGGTTCACCCCCCCAACTCGAGACAGCAGCTCCTGGGGTCCTCATCCCAAATGAGAGGAAGGAAGGAAGAGAGAGGGAGAACAACATGCTGCTGCCTATTACGCTGCATCAACGAGCACTAGAGATTCAGACGGGCTTTTTGAAAAAAAAAAAAAAAAAAAAANNAAAAGCACATTCAAAACATTTAATGCAGCGCATCATGCGTATACCAACAGGACAGGACTACACATACAGAGCGCCCGTTCCCAGTCTGACACCCAGCTTAGTGTCCAAAGACACTTCCCTTCAAACGTTGTGCACTCAGATTTATTAGGCAGCTTTATGGACTGATACTTCCTCACATTTTACTAGTTTGATTAATTCAGCTGGCACCTCTGATCTCGCTTCCACTACTAACATTTTCTCTTGAATGGGATGACTTCTCTAGTCTCACCATTCATGTGTTTGAGTCAGATTTTACATCAAAGATGTCCTGGGTTTTATACTGTCAGAAGCAATTTTGTCCCAGAAGAATGAAGATTGTGATTATCCCAGGAGGAAAGCTGTCAAGTCAGCTCTGTGTAGAAAAACTGCTGTCTACAAAAGCTTATGTTGGACACCCTTTGGCAGACTGCCCTCTTAAAAAAAAAATAAAATAAAAATAGTCCACTGTTACCTACATGAAAGACTGAAAGGGTTTGTGTGTTTGCTGACTTGGTTCATACAGCAAATTCAAATGAGAAGAAAGAGAGTAAGTATGTGTTTTTTTCATAAGCACTCATTTTTCAGGGCAATGTATAGAAAAACAATAAAGGACAGCGTAGGGAAGACATGTTCCAAGAAGGAACTGACAGATGCTGAGCTTGATGATGCTCTGTCTCTCAATTAGATCCAAACTGCTGCTCGATCATGTTTTTAAGAAATGACCAAGCCTCAGTTCAGGCTCTCCATAGGCCTCCGAGACTGCTGCAAGCACAGGGGCTCTCCCACCCTTTTGCTCATTTTGGCAGGTTTTGTCCAAGATGCAGCATCGCAGTCTGCCCTGTAGACGTCTGTACTTCAGAGGTGAAACACTTTGGCGCTAGCTCCCAGGGAGGCAGCTATGTCAATCTACTTGTGATGCTGGATCACGCAATAAACTCTCCCACCCTTAAGTAGGCTGACCGCAAGCTGGTTAAAAAACAGCACACACCGTATTTTATGCAAAGAGCTGTCTTGCTACGATCCCAGAGCATTTCTGTCGTGCTGCAGGACAGGAAGGACATCTCGTGGCGGTTGCTTTTCATGTAGCTAGGAGTGTGGGACACTTCTCTGCCCTACAAATCAGCTTTTTTTCTAGCCGAGGCAATGTGGTCACCCAGGAATCTGAACACCAGCGAAATTTCATCTGGGCGAAGGATCGTTTCCTTTTTCTTTTGACTTGTTTTCTAAGAGTACCCCAGAAGAAAACACTGCCGATGAGCAAACCTGGCTTGCCTGTATTGACGTGAGATCTAGAAATTGAACCAGCCACAAGAAACATGCTGTCCCCAAAGTAAGACTGAAGGACAATGATTTTGGTTATGATTTAATGAAGTGCTTGAGCAAGACCTTGATAGCCACTGATTTCAAGAGAACCCAGTACAAGCTTACAGTGGAATATGTTTAAGTGGTTTACTGATTCCAGGCTTAATTACACAAAGTAACAGATAAGGAAAAAAAATCGTGAAAGACATAAAAAGAAGAAATCTGAGTGCCAAAGTCAAAAGGTAAATTGGGTAAGACAGTTAGAAAATAGCTATTTTGAAAATTCTACAATGTGAAAACTTTAAGGTGTCATACTGTTCAGAAATACAGGTTTCTCCCTTTAAATGCATGCCTTCCAGGCTTAATCTAATATGGTGGTATTTCATATAACTTCAAAAAAAGTTCACTTAAAAAAAATGACAGGATGGGGTACATTTCTATTACTGGAAATGGAATTTTAAGCACCGAGTTTATCTTGTCAGTTTAGCTCAGTGGTGATGTGAGCTTGCAAGGGGTGAAGTGGATCACTAATTGCCAGAAAGCATGGCAATAAAATGATAAGCACAGGAGCTAAAAGTCTTTAGATGGGAGATGTTTCAGTAAAGTGGGGACTGTTTGAACGGGTACTTTTTCTCTGCGAATTGGCTTCTCCCACAGTTCAGCAGTGATTGCCTGACTTTTGTTCTCTGATCCCAAAAAGGAGCACACTGGGGGTTGTTTGGGCCAAATCAGGGACAGGTACATACCTGTACACCTTACTACCAATGCCAGCTCCACCCTGCAAATCTTGCCACTCTGTTTATGCTACATTTTTCCATGGCTCCAGCCAGCCACAATTTTAATTGGACTGGCTGATTGGTTTTTTTTAACCCTTTTTATTTATTTTATTTCATTTTATGATGCTAATCTTGGCACTGGAGGACTCCTGTAATTCAAATTACAATATCAAAATACACATCAGCTAATATAACAAACGGCCATTCGCCTAAAATTAGGCAACCTACCATAAACAATAAACCAAATTAAACCCACGCTCCTCGACTCTTCCTTTTGGCTTGAGCTGTTCCCCAAACATCTAAGAAAGAGACTCCTCGTGTGGGGAAGGTTAACAGATGCAGGAAGGCGAGAGGGGGAAGTACCAACCCTGCCCTGGGCTTTCAAACCTTGTGATGCATTTTCCTCCTCATGAAGGGTATGCAACAGAGAGCAAAAAAACACTTGGCCAGCTGTGAGAAGGAAATCCTAAAAGCATCAGGGGACTAATCGGATACAACTTTTTGTTTCTGAAGAGTTGCCATCACTGGCAGGAAGAAAATAAAAGGAAGGGAGAAAGGGACTGGCCCCATTTGGGGTGGTTTATTCTGTTTATGACTTGTCTCCTGGAGCTTCTTCCACACACCCCCAGTCCTCACCTATTAGAAACAACAACAACAAATGAATAAATAATTTCAGGAGCACATGAAAACCCTAACTCCCTTCCCTCAGACCAATTATAACAGGCACAATTTCAGCAAAGGCACAGAATGTGCATTTTTGTCTTTGTCTTGCTTTGCCACTGCTTTTCCTGTATCCCTTGACAAGAAGTGACTTAAGCCAAGCCTTGATCCTGCGAGCAGCTTGTGCTGGCCGTGTGGTTATGGCAGGTGACTCAGTGACTGTATCCACACATGGAAATTGGAGGCTCTGACATGGTAAGCCTTTACAGCCTCAGTCCCTCAGGAGAGAGGCTGGGTCTTAAACTTGTTCTGGAAAGCACCCTCAAGACTTGGACTGGTCTATCCAAGGGGTCCACAGGCAACATTTGAGCACGGGCATGTCAGCATCACCTGGCAGTGACAGCGGGCAGGGTAGAGGGAAGGGGTGAATCAACACATACTGCTACGGTTTATTTTGTGTTTTTTCTTCCAGGTTTAGGCAAAGGTTTCCCTCATTCCTATTTGCTCAGAAGGTTATTTATGAATTAGCAAGCTAGTTTTATGGCACATAGCATCTCATAAATTCCCTCAGATCCCACTGGACCACTCCATAAAATACTTACATATGCTACCGACTGTCAGAGTAAGAAACGATTTCCAAATAGTCTGAACACTGGCTATCACTAAAATAACCCAAAATGAGTTTTGTGGAGGTTCTCATAGCTTTGGCCGTTACCTCAGCAGTGAAACTTACTGCTGCACAATAAAAGATACGGAGTATTGTATTTCCCACTGAGGTTACAATTCGCTCTGTATGGTTTTACAGACTAAAGGAAAAGTGCAAAATAATGTGCCAGACAAAACTTTAAAAGCATTTTTGTTTAAGGCAATTATGATCTCTATTTATGCCTATTAAATTACAAAGATTAATATTAAAGAACACACAAAAACTGCCAGAAGGCAACACCTGAACTGTGTATGTTTAACACCCATGCTGTTTCTAAAGTAACTGCTCACTCATCTCCTTAAAGCTGCCTAGATAATTGCAACTTTTTTGTCTAGAGTTCATTTGAAATGGAAGAAAGCAGGGATTTCCTACTCCCTAGCCTGGGAATGCTTGGTGGACTTTGATCCATTGTTTACGTACTGTATCTTTGATAATGCCTTACAGTACGGTGAGATTTTATTCACCTGAGCACAGTGGGATGTTTGCTGTAGCCATGGCTGTGCCAGCTTTTCCATTCGAATCTCGCGCACACACACACACTTGCCGTAGTTTTCCCGAGTCACAAATAATTGTAGATAAATATGAGTATATTTTAATATTTATATTACTTGGGCATACATGTGCCATATAGCTTCTAGGGGCAGCAGTAGCATTCTAGGGGCAGCAGTAGCACTGACATTTACCATTATAGTTTTCAAATTTCTTCAAAGGTTCATGGTCTGTTTCTTCAGAGTTTCAGCTCAGAAACAATACTGTAAAGTATCAAAAAAACCCTCTACACATTGCCCAAATTTTTTGTAGGCCAAAAAAAAAAAGTTATCCTCAGGTTGCAAGGAAATATTAGAAAATGAATTATATGAGAACAGCTAAACCAATTTAGATAGATCTTCGCCAGCTTTACTCTGAATTAAGACAAAGGTTGAGAGGAACAAATGAGTCATCCAGATATTATGGATTTCCAAAATGAGCTTTTTCTATAAAACACACCTCCTCTGAAAAAGCTTGTATTAGACAATATTAAACCTATCTATGGCAGATGTATATGATAAACACCCTGCAAAAATCCCCCACCGTGCTATTTCTGCGTTAACCCTATTGTTTGGAGCAGTTGAAAGTAAAAAGGACTCGTGCAAACAGCTTCATTTACACAAGGTCACCGGGGGAGGGACAAACCTGTTGCATTTGTGCCACCTATACCAGGGCTTGTCTCCCAGCGATGGAGAAGATGGCAGCAGCAGGCTGGCCATGCAGCAGCGGGTGCCCAGGTACCACTGTGGGTCTGGGTGGTGGTGGGCCATGACCAGGGCTGCTGCTGGGTGGCAATGTCCTGTTGGGCTTCAGGCGTGAGCAAAGAGAATCATGATGGGAGGTCCTACCATGCGGTCCCATGGTACTTGTACCAAAGAGAGGGGGAAATGACGTGGGTGGGACTAAGTTTCAAATACTGCTCATCACTGCGATTGACCTGTAAGACATGCTAGAGATTCTCCCCATTTCTACAATTTATAGCTGATTCACTTCTACCAAACACATTCAGCCCTCAGACACATCGGTAGCCATTTTGGTCTGTAAGACAGACTGTGAAGATCTCCATCCTAACATGCTCCAAGCCTCCCAGTGGTAATCCCACAGAAAGCTGATAATTTTGGCTGCTTTACAGAAACTGCCAGTGAAGTGTAAAATTTTGAGTAATATTGATTTTTTGAGTATTATTAACAGTTTCTTCAAGCCAAAGTTAGAAGAAGAAAAAAAAAAAAAAGGAGAGAAACTTGGCATCTTCTGTCCCTCTGCTTGAGCTGGAAACCTCAATTATGAAAACAGGATGGATAATAAATAGCTCTGTCCAAGTCTCATGTGGACTATTATGATTAAAAAGATAGCACATCACTCACCATGTTTCTTTGGTTTTTCATTAACGAAGGATAGCTATGCATTCAGCTCTGTTGGTACGGTGTTTTATTAGATGCCAGAACCTTATATTCTGCTTGCAACTATTGATTTAATCTTGCCCACAGTGTTCACTTGTGTAGAGTTACTCACACTTCGAATCACAGGTACAGAAAGAACAGCTGGATACTTCACACATTTCTGTAGGTGATAAAAACCCCTAGTCTGTCTGGTATTTGATATAAAACTCAAGGCTGGGTTTTTGGGTTCAACATTTATTCTCTGGCACTGAACAACACTGTTTTATCAATGCTTTTACAGGCTGCAGGGGCAAGCTAGCAGCATGCCACAACAAGCGCTCATGCTGCCAGACTCCAACCCAGGCTCTGAAACCTCTCCCAAGTGTTGTGAATGGTTAGATATGGCACTTGGGCATTTTTTTTTAAGCAAACAAACCAAAGGAGCACTTACATGAAAAAAAAGCAGTTCATAGCATGAGGTATGTCTGTTTGCGAGAGAATACCATGTTTAATTTCCCCAGCAGGATCTTTTCCTTGAACTTGCCTTTGAACTGCAATTGTGGCCAACCTGATGCAGCAACAGCATGTGACACAAGGATGAAATAAAGTTGGAGTGTGAGGGTTGGGGTTAGGTGGGCCAGGGGGTTAATGAGTGCACTAAGCTGAGGTTTCCCCCTTGCACCACAAGCTCCGAAGCCTTCATTATTTAAACAATTATACACATCTTTAACAGAGTTTTCAGAAGACCAAGCCTCACAGAAGTCTCCAAAAGGGGAAATGTGGATTAGGCTCTTTTTGAAGGTTCTTGAGAGGCACTCTGCTCTGCAGCTGGGAGCTTGGAGGTGCTCCAGGGTGCCCTCAGACTTGGCTGAGAGGCCCAGCCCTTGCATACAGACTGTGTAAGAGCGGCAAATGTGAACAAACAAAGAGTTTAGATCTTGCTAGGAAAAAATTACATGTCACCTGACAACCAGGCCCATCTCATGTCTTTTGACTTGCTGCCTTGGGGAATGGCTTCAGATCTTGACATTCATTAAGCACAGCACACAAACACAGGAGTCCTACAGTTATCACTACTTTTTGCTACAAAAAGCCTACAGATAATGCCAAGGGTCAGGGCAGGGTCCCTCTCATACAAGCAGACATGGTCATGTATGGGTTAAGCCTTGCTTGACATGGCACAGATACCTGAAGGGTTTTGCCCAGGGAGGCTGCGAGGCTCACACTTGGAGGCACCAAGATATGGAGAAGCGTAGAGGAGCCTGGGCAGTCTTGGGGCATCCCCAGGGCTTTCTATGAGGAAGTGAGCAGGGCCTTTCATCAGGGGCTGCCCTCAGGAGCAACCTGACAGAGCAACACTTACAAGACCAGTGAGGTCCCACCTGAATGCCTCCACAAAGCCCATAAACTTTTCAAATGAGTCATCAGGAAGAAAAATTACCTTTTTATTTTCAAGTTTGTGTAAAAATAAAGGCTCCTGTAGTGTTTCTTTTATGAAGAGCTCTCTTCCCGTAACATTTCAATCAATGCTTTGCCAGCAGTGACTAATTTCCACATGCCAGAGAAGCAAAATGCTCCTTCCTCATACCCTCCCCTTTCTTATGATTTCTACCTGCAGGTGGGAAAAAAAAAAAAAGAAACCTCTTCAATTGCTTGTTTCAGGGCTGTCATCAGTTAGCAGTTTTTCTTCCTACCAGATGACCAGGCAAGGTAGAAATTATAGAGCTCCTATAGAAGATTACATGTTTAGCCTTTCAGAGTGGGGAGGTATGTAACCTTTCTTTCAAGCATCCCTCTGTCACCTTCCTGCCCTCTCCCTGAGGCTCATTCCAGCTTGTTCACAAATCAGAGGTAACTGACAGCAGCAAATCAGATCACATAAATCACTCGCTAGCGGGCGAAGTGCTGCAGCAGGGAAGGCGAGGGTGCACCGCTGCTGTGTGAACCAGAGGTCACCAAGATGCTCCTCACAGCTCACCTGCAGACCCCAGTGGCATGGGCAGCCCACATTCCCCTCGCTCATGCGTGGCACCACATCTGAGACCTCCACCCTGGCCATGAGGGGAATCCATGATTTCAGAATTATGGCTGAATGGTCAAAGTTGGGGGCTTAAGAGCACTGCCTTTAAGAATTAACTCTTAATTTGATCCTCTCTGATGCTCGCTTTTTCAAAATAAGGCTGCTTATTAGTGTGCTTCAGAACAGATTTTGACACCGAAATCTGCATATGCTGGTTTATAACTCCAAGTTAGGGAGGGAATTGCACCTTTCTGCATTACCATGAGAGTTTTGTTACACAGTGGCTGAAATACAGCACACAGGTAGCTTTAACAATATCTGCCATGCTGACATTAATGAGAACTATGAGCATAAAACCACAGAGACATGAAAACCACTGTGCTGAACCAATAAATTAGAACAAAGTAGTAAGCAAGAAAAACCTCAGAAGTAATGGCTGGCTGTTTACTGGCTGAAGCCCATCAGTGAAATGATCTGCTTCAATGGATCACTAAATTACCGAAAATGGGGCAGGGGGGCTTAAAGTTGAGTATCTCAACGCCATTTTTTTTTACATCAAAGAGTTTTCATTTTGCCAGAAAAGAACCCCAGCACCTTCAGACTGAGGTTAAAACAAATAAGTAGTTGCCACTACACTGTCATTAACAGTTTTAGCTGTTTATACCATATCAAAACTTGACTGAACAATTTTTCTTGGAGAAATTGCTTTCTCCACCCTATGTACCTACCTAGGTCCTTCACTTTAATAAATGATAGTTTCTGCTCAGAATATCCCAAGACATATGTGGGTAGAGGTGCTGAAGTGTAAATATGGCTGTGAATTTTCTCTGAGATGCTCATTTCTTCAAATTGTGTTGAAAGTTTTGAGAGGGAAGAAGAGTAAAACCACCCTGAAAAACCTAACCTTCCCCTCTGTGAGGGTTTAGCCACTTGTAATTGTTTAGCAAGTTGAAAGTAATACAAAATCCTCCTGAATGTTAGTACAATGCTGATGCTATTAGCCCTAGAACCAGGAAAATAAAGGAATTTAAAAAAACCCAAGAACTCCCTGTGTGCTCCCAAAATATAAAAAGCTTAAATTAATTTTTGTGTTATTTCTTATTCTAACCTGTGCAACTTTGTTTAAGGAGGCCATATACCATTTCCAAAGGATATTTAACCACTGAAAACTATTCTGGTAAACTCCTCACTGTCAAATAAGTCACATGACAAAACCAGCTAGTTTTATAAACTTTGTTTGACAAACACAATGTATTAATTTGCATGATATGGGACGATACAGTATTATTTCACCTGAAGATAATTCACATCATTCATGAATGCAACACACTCACTTCCTCTTCAAGAGTTGTCTATCTTACTAATGAACAGAGCCGGGTGCAAAGACTTTAAACAACTTCCTGGGGATTAAAAAAAAAAAAAAAAAAAAAAGCAGAGACACTAAAGGCCATTTTTCTTTTGACAGTATCAGAGTGATTTCATCGTGCATTGATAGGGTGAATGTTCAAGGACAGTGCCCCTCTCAAAATGAGGAATTCACGGACAAGTGAGGTTAATTTTGTTTCTAATGCTGTGGCCAAGCAAATATTTTCTTTTTCATTATTTCTATTTCTGGTTTAAGTCAAGATCAGATGTTGAAATACTACAATACTAAGAGAGAAGCTCTTGTGTTACAGAGTAGATAAAGCAAGGGAGTGTTTGAAATATCTTATTGGTTTCCCAAAATGAGGAATATTTGCTCTATTAAAAAATCATGTGAGAAACCATGCTAGCAATAAGACACTACAAATTTCATTCTTTTTATCTGTTGTTAATACATACAAATTTAGAACAAGTTGTATAAGGCCTATAGCTGAATACCAGAAGCCATGATGGAAGGCTCCCTTCTGCTGAAGCAAAGGCAAAGAGATCAAAGTTTTAGAATCTGGTGAAAGGAAAGGTCTAGGAAGCTTAGTAGAGAGCATATAGTTATTTTTAGTCCCTGCATTCTACTAGTTCCTTCCTGATCCCTTTCTATTCTCACACCTACGCGGAGGAGATGGTATCCTATGTCCTGAAGCAAATTTCGTAATGAATAGGGAATTACTAGTTTACACTTAAAACTATGCTCTCGTGCAAGAAAATATGTCATTCAGTTCTATACTGCTCTCATGAGACCAACAGAAAAATCCCAGTGTCAACGGTGAAATACTTCTATGACAGCATTTCCATGAAAAATATCATCACCTTTTGCTCTTCCAGTTTAGCAATCCTGGTCTGAAGGTGTGGTAGCTAGATTCAAGAAACATCGGTTGCCTTTTTGGGATGTATTCATGTGAAGCATGGCTGCTAGGCAAGAGGACTAGCATTCTCCATTATCTATAATTGCTTAGCATCATCTTGGGTAGTCTGGTACCTGCACAGCTGGACTGTCTCTTTTATAGATAGAGGGTACTCCCCCCCGCCCCAATCTGTTAAATTTTTAGAACAATAGTTGTACTGTTACACAGTACTGTTGTATGCAGTATTTCCTCAGGTTTCCATCTCTAATTGTAATTGCTGTAGCCTAATTCTTAAAACTAGTATGCCCCACGTGCCTTTTTATGGCTTCTTTTCCTTGGTCAGACATCTCACGGGCTAAACTGCATTGCAGGTCTCAGATAAACTTGAAAGGTCTTACCTGTTCTTACCTCCTTAAATAGCTGTCGATTATGTTAGTCTCTAAATCTGACATCAATGAGAAGTGAAGCTGCCTCAAAGAAGTTAAATCTAGGGAGCCTTCAGTCTTTTAGGGTTAAGAGAAACTAAATTTCAAATCAGAGCACAACGTTAGCTGAAAACTCCTTCCTAGCCTTACTCTGTACAAGGAGCTATTGGCACCACCAGAATGATACAAAACATTTCCCTTCTGTTGGAAACCTGTTTCACATATCATTTTGTTTGTTGATATCTACAGTACTGCAGAATTTTTTGCTAAACATTTATTTCAAAGTAGTCAAAGCCAAGCAAAAGGAGAAGAAGGAAAGAAGAACATGCCATGAATGAGCTGTGGAAGACACCCCTTCGGCTAAACAGGTTTATAAGCAATCTGCCTCCTCTGCTGCTGGTCAGCTTGACTTTCCATCATATTTTCTATCTTGGAGGAATTTTGACAGGTTTATGTGTGACACTAGGTTACCCTGTAAAGTGGAAAGCCTGTAATTAGATGCTGCACAATCAGCTACCTCCCACTGGCAATGAGTCTGCCTTAAATCTGCCATCATGCTTAATCAAGAAAATGCCTCCAGGGAGGCCAAGTGCCTCCACAAGCCACTCACCTGTCATCTGTGGGACATACTTTAACACATACTGCCACCTCTGTAAGGGACCTGCCCCGAAATTCATGGATGGCCATGGATGGGGGCAAGCACGTGTCCTGTAGCATTGCCGCAGTACTGAACTCGTTCAGTAAAAAAGCCAAAACGTAGCTTTTTCTCCAGCAGCAAAGAGCGAGCAGGTCCCCAACCTGCCACTGCTAAAGCCCTCAGCAGGACCTGTCCTGCATGGCATCGGGGTACAGCCATATATCTTAGACATAAATGTGTTAGAGGATGTTTCGATGGCTTCGAAAAGAGCTTAGTCTAAAACTGTGTTATTATTTGAATGAAACATTCTTAACCTGTATGTGCTACTGTGCTTACCATCAGACAGCTGCTGGTTTTCATTTGAAGAAGAAAAAGTAGTATTTGAAATAGCTGAAACTATACAATGTGAAAGACAGGCATAACAATAAAATACAATAAAGCTTAAGGAACAGGTGACAGGACAGACTGCACTGAAGAAATGAGTTGAAAGATTTTTTCTGTATAAAGCCATTACAATATTTATGATTTTGTTATTTCTTAAATGTCACTCACAAAAAAATATGCATTATATAATGGAGAGGTATTGCTAAATACCCAAATGCATGCACAAGCCACATGAGTGCCATAAAACTTCAAAGGTGGCTGCCTAATTAAAACACTGGAATGTTTTCCTAATGAATTTCTTGGAACTGGTTTTAATGTGCTCAGATATACACAAATGCTTACTTTCCAGATAACATGCAGAAAGAGAAAACAAGTCTGCTCCATGAGCGTAGTGTGCACGTCACTGTTTGAGACAGTAGCCAGCAAGGAGAAAACACGTTCAGAGAGAGAGGAAGGAACTACAGTTGTAGATCCTAATTAAAGGTGGGGCACCATGGCTGTCTTGAGTTTCTTGGACAGGTATCAATGCTTTTGAGAAGAGGGAAGACAGCCCAAACCCAAACCTCCCTCATTACAGTCAAAACTGAAATTTGGATCTAGTTGTTCCTGCCCTGAAGAGGCAGATGTTGGTATGGATCCCCCATGATACACACGTGGCACAAGATTGGCTCCCCACCACAGGGACTGTTCCCTTTGCGTGACACCATGACACAGAGGAGGCATTAAGTCCATATGGAGTCCCCATAAGGAGCCTGACACAGCATGGAGGTGGAATGGAAATGTTATTTTGTTTTCACTGCTTAATGCTGCTTTCTTCAGTTGCTCTATATCAGCAGAGTGATTGAAACCTCCAGAAATTAAGCATTTCTTCTGTAGTCTGAAGCAGCTTTCTTAATCATAATAGATGCCTTCTTAATCATAATAGATACCAATCAGTTGGTACAGTTTTGCAGCATGGTTTGGGTTTGATCATGTAACTACACTTCATTTTATGGTATTCAGCTCTTCACACAACACAAATCGGTTCCTTTAACTGCAGTAACTCATGCAATATTACCTTGCACCTTTACAGAATCTGCTTTACAGAACACTAAAATCCTTGGAGATGCAGATTGACCATAAAAGTCTCACTAAAATATATGTGTTATTTTTTTATAGAGGAAAGGCAGCATTTTAAGAAACAAGCACATTAACCCCTTGGAGAAAAACTGGCTGTGCAGGGCTTTGGCTATATCAATGTCCAACACGTAAACAGAGGACTTCAAATTGTGACAAAGACTGTGATGGGTAGACCCTGGCTGGACGCCAGGTCCCCACCAAAGCCATCCTATCACTCCCCCTTTCAGCTGAACAGGTGAGAGAAAATATAACAAAGGGCTCCCAGGTCGAGATAAAGACAAGGAGAGATCACTCAACCAATTACCATCACGGGCAAAACAGACTCAACTTGGGCAAAAATGAACTTAATTTATTGCCAATCAACCAGAGTAGGGTAATGAGAAATAAAATCAGATCTCAAAACACCTTCCCGCCACCCCTCCCTTCTTCACGGGCGCAACTTCACTTCCAGATTCTCTACCTACCCGCCCCCGCCAGTGGCACAGGGGGACAGGGAATGGGGGTTACGGTCAGTTCATCACACATTGTTTCTGCTGCTTCACCCTCCTCAGGGGCAGGACTCATCACACTCTTCCCCTGCTCCAGCGTGGGGTCCCTCCCATGGGAGACAGTCCTCCACAAACTTCTCCAACATGTGTCCTTCCCACGGGGTGCAGTTCTTCACAAACTGCTCCAGCGTGGGTCCCTTCCATGCGTGGCGTGCAGTCTTTCAGGAGCAAACTGCTCCAGCATGGGTCCCCCGCAGGGTCACAAGTCCTGCCAGAAAACCTGCTCCATGGGCTCCTCTCTCCACAGATCCGCAGGTCCTGCCAGGACCCTGCTCCAGCGTGGACTTCCCATGGGGTCACAGCCTCCTTTGGGCACCCACCTGCTCCAGCGTGGGGTCCTCCATGGGCTGCAGGTGGATATCTGCTCCACCGTGGACCTCCATGGACTGCAGTGGTACAGCCTGCCTCACCATGGTCTTCACCACGGGCTGCAGGGGAATCTCTGCTCCGGCACCTAGAGCACCTCCTTCCGCCCTTCTTCACAGACCTTGGTGTCTGCAAGGCTGTTTCTCTTACATGTTCTCACTCCTTTCTCCAGCTGCTGTTACTGAGCCCCACAACTTTTTTTTCCTTCTTAAATATATTATCACAGATTATTTTCCCCCCAAGGTTAAATGTCCTTCAGGCACACACTGGGTCTCCCCATCCTTCCACATTACCCGCAAAGACAATCCCGTGAGTGGGTTGTGACAATTTGAAGACAACCATAGGCAGTAATTGAGACTGGTAGACATCCGTGTCTAAGTTTATAACTTTCACTTCTTTCCTCAAATAACTTTTGACCAAAAAAGGTGTAAATGAAGAAGAAGTCACTAGTTACAGTCTAATCTTTCATTACAACTTGATCTATGAAAACTTCTTTGTCATATTTACAACAAGGGTCAATTTGGACAACTTCCATTCTCCCCCAGCAATAAATCAAGTGGAGGATTGGACTACCAAGATCAGCCAAGTAGTTCTGCCAAAGTGTGAGAACCAACACAAATGATTGCTAATTAGCCCACTTGTGTGGCAGTTGGAACTCATGACCTCTATTTAGCAAAAGCTCAAGCCATAGGAAAGTAAATTCAGAGACCATGAAAATTTGGGCAAGTCTGAGACAGGGAAATTCAAGAGCAGAGGGATATGACAAAAATAATTGTATGCTTTTTCTGTCATAGGGAACTCTAACCCAATGTCTAGAATGGCCTGTCACTTAAGAGCTTAGGGAACTAGACAGAGCTGGCTGAAGTTTTCTGTCATCCAACACAAAATTCCTGGTCTGAATTGAGCACAGAATCTGAAACTTTTCCATTTTAAACCAAACATCCACACAACTCGGATTTTTGAGGTTAGTGATTTTCAATGAACAGTTCAAAAAAACCAGACTTTAAAAAAAAAAAGTGAAAAACAAATGTTCCAGTGCAAAGGGACTTGATGAAATTTTTTGTCCAGCTGCATAGGAAAAAGAGCAATCCTAGCAGTATGCCCATATATCTCCATAAAAGCATTTCTATTCTTTGGCTCAACCACCACTGATGCATTTCACAGCAGCATAAAGCCTGGAGTAAAACACACGGGAGTGTGCCAAAGCTAATTGCAGAAAACTTAGGGGAAGGTCGTGTCGTTGTGAAGAGGTACTGATATAGGTCATCTAGGAAAATTTGCTCCCTCATCTTTGTTCCATACTTCATCCTGGGAGATTATCTTCGGCTCTTTGCCCTTTGGGCAGGGCCATTCTCTAGGCTCAGTTGTTGTCAGAAGGTGCTTACAGCATCTAGCTTTTAGCTTTAACTCCCGATGAAGTTACTGCTCCCATGTCATTTGAGGAGTGGGGAAACAACCCCAAAACCCGAAAAACCTAACTTTGCTAGGCTGTTTTGCTGCTCAACTCCTCAAATTTCAACCTATGGACATCACAGTAGATTTTAGATTCCTCTTACTTAAGGATCACAAATCCAGTGTTTGACCTAGGGTTTTCACCTGGTGAAACTCACTTTGATGGCTTTTTATTCATACCTGCTCTAAAAAAAAAAAAAAAAAAAAGCGATATTTATGCTTTGCGATGACTGCTGTGCCAAAGGAATTGCAAAGACAGATGGTCCTGGATTTCCTCAATGACATCTCGTTTCTCCCTTTTGTTACAGCGGCAATGCTAAAATTTATCCGAAAAAGCGTACTTCTGTGCCCTCTAGTGGCGTCACAGTTTAGTGACATAATTATTTAGCACTTCATCCCCAAACCAGCAAGATCAAATACAGTCCAAGGTGTTGCCGAATGTTTTCTTATTACGGCTCACACATTTTTTTTCCAGTGTGCCGAAGGCAGGACGGGAACATCAGCCAAGCGGGACCACAGGCTGCAAACTTCTGCCTACGGTCCTGGCCTCCCCAAAACACTGCAGAAGCAGCAGCGGCTCAGCCAGAAACCACCTTGGGTAACACTTTTGATCAAAATGCTAGCAGATGCCAGCATCCTTTGACAGCTTCCTTCTGTTATTTTGTTTCTTGCTCCTGGTAGGAGAATGCCACACTCCCGTCTTTGGGCTGGGAGTGATGGGCATGTCATTAGCAAGGATTTTTTTTTTTTGACATGCACATGCCTCTTGGCCCCATCTTCTCAGATAGTAATGTAACCACCTAGAAGTGCCAACATGCCTCTTTTCAGGGATCTCTTTAGCAGAGAGTGGCAGCTGTTTTCTGTAAAGGGGATGACATTTCTTTATATGCTCTGAATTAACCCTTTGGTGGTCCACCTTGTCCCCTACATAACCCAGAAATGTCAGGGTATGGGACTGGCTTCCAAACCAATTCAGTCACAGCCAAATTTGATATTTTGCCTCTGGCCTGACCAGGAGAAGTTCACAGCCCCAAAGGGGTTTGGAAGAAGGATATGAATTCTGAAAGGACCAGTACTTTGAGCAATTAATGCGAGTTCTTTGTATTAAAGTGGTAGTAGTGGCTTAAGAGGCCCTCGATCAGGAAGCAGGACCCTGATCCTACTAAGGGACTGTAGGGACACGTAAAAGGCATCCCTGGGAATACTACCAGCAGCTGCACACACGAGAAAAGTCAGGAACTCACCTTTGGTCCACTAGGCATGGGCTGTCTTAAGGTGCATGGAGGGAGAAATCTAACTCCTGCAATTATTCCTTATTGACCCTTTGCTGGCGAGAAATACCTCTCTACTCCTTTCCTCCCTGCCTGCACACACACTGCTGAGGCGAGTCACAGTGCCTGGGGTACAGTGTTCTCCAGGTACTTTGGTGAATGCCCCCTCTGCAGTGAAGTCTGCAGCTTTTCCATGCGGCCTCAAAGGTGAATTTCTCAATTGTTCTGGAGTACTCTATGCAACCAGAAGACACTGTCCCGGTCTTATGAGGGCCTTCTCAAGAGAAGGGTAAATAAACCAGTCCAAATACTACTAAATTCTAGCAAAAGCCCTCTCAAGAATGTACAGTTGGGACTTTTTTAAAGTTATAGTATAGTGTGAAAAATGGTCCCAAATGAATAAAACTCATATTTCATTTGAAGCCTGTGATCACTTTCTTTTAATGAGAACAATGAACTCTCCCCTACATGGCAAGATTTTTTGATTTCTGCCTGCCAGACAGACTTTATAGTGACTTAATGTTGCCTTCTCAAGTAAGTACTATAGCAGCCTACAACAGCAATCCAAAATGTGATGTAGTTTTACTAACACAGTATGCACAAGAAAACCCAGGGCCTTTAAGTCAGACGGCATCTGGGAGAATTGAAGTGGAAATAAACTAATTCGGGGCTGTGCAATGTATAAAGAACCAAGACACCACCTCAAAAGGTACAACTCCTGTCCCTGTCCCTGTCCCCAGTGACCAGAACCCACTAGATGGCATCCACGCCATGGCTCTGTCCCTGAAGGCTCCTCTGCTGCACTGGGAGTTGCCTCCCTTGGCTGGTTTAAAAATTAAGAGGCCCAGGAAGCATTTCAGGATCTTTATAAGTACCTGGCCTCTTTTTTTTTTTTTTTTTTCTCCTCTTCATTCCCCCCCGATGGTTTAGCTTTTCAAATATGTAGTAACAGATTTCTTTTTAAACAAGCAGTTCTTTTTAAGTTCTACTTCAGCATTAAACTACAAAGTTTTCTAGTACAATACACGTTGTTTTACAGAATAAATAAAAAAACTGGGTATGTTGACTCCAAACAGCATTAGTAGTGCATGCATTTTGTAATTTATGGTCTTTAATAACACCAAGAATAGCTGGCTTCAGACTTACAGAAGAGTGAATCAGTCAGACATCAGTAGTTACGTCACAGAAAGATAACTTTGACTGTTCCATCACTAGTCAAACCCTTGGTCACTGCCTGCTAAAAAAAGCTTTACTCATTCTTCCTCTGCCATCATTCCAAAAAGTTGTTTCATGGGGTGTTAAATGAACACCTAAACCAAAAGGCCATTCTTTCTTCTGAAAAAGTCCTAAACTTCAATTTTGCAGCAACAGAGAAGTTATTTGTACTTACAAAGCTTCATAAAAAATGCAGTCCTTCTGTATTAAATCTATAAAGGAATTGTGCTTAGTCTGTCCTCTCGTTCTCAAGGTATAGCTGAATAATAGCTTTTTTTGCTTTGCAATGGTTTGATTGTAAAGCAGTTGGCTTTGACTCTGATGCAGACAACATTAAACAGGAGTTCCTGCAAATTAATGAGGACCATTTTTGTCTAGCTGTTTGTTCACAGAAAAGCATATTTTAAAAGCTACATTGCAACAGCCTGCTTACATAAGCAGAAAGAGAGATTCAGGTATTTTTTTGCATTGAAGTGTCATGTAAATCTTTAAGCTGCAGGCTGGGCACTCATTTCATATAAAGCCTCATACCCACCAGCTCCCTGGACACAAATGTATCCTGCTGCATAGTTCAGTATTTTAAACCCTCACAAGTTCCCCTTCAGACTCATTTGTTCTCTATCATCTTCTCCCCAGCATCCCCCCAGCCAGGGCACCTCCCCTAAAGTTAGCCACACAAACCCACCTCCTTTCATCCCTGCACACTTAGGTTTGCAACCCAGCTCCTCCAACACCTCTGCAGTTCTCCCTTGCCTTGATCTCCTCCAACTTTCCACCCTCAGCTTTCTTACCAAAGGTAGTGAGTAAAAATTGAGAACAGCCTGATTAGCTGGAAGGGGAAAGCTAAGACAGAGACTCAACAACCATCCCGTATTTATTTTGGAGGTGCTAAACACGATAAACAAGAAACAACTTATAATAACCAAGGAACAGATCAAAAAGATGACGTGTTTGACAGGGTCAGTTCACTGACATTTGTTCAAAGTTGTCTCTGCATTCGCAACCCTAGAGCTTCAGGGCTGAAAATGAAAGCAAAATGTTTGAGACTGCCTATTCAGTTAAGGTCAAAACCAAGGCTGAGAGAGACATAATATGATGGACCAAGACTATATTTGGTGATAGAAAAAAATTGGCGGTCTGCAGCATTTAGTTGCACTTCTATATCAGTATTAGCACAGGGGCAGGAAAGATATCCGGACTGCTCAAAGACCCAAGTTTTCCTACTGAACTACCCTTCAGGAAGAAGCTGTGTCTTAAAAAATAAGCAAAAAGTTAAATGGTGGGTTAGATTAAAAAGTCCATTATATGCCTAATGTCAGAGGGAAGCAAGATTTTGGAAGAAGAGATGTGAAACCTCATTCCTTTTTTTCCCAGAGCAGAAGTAACCTACAGAGCAAGCAGATGTTGGAAGCAAGGGGGTACCATCCCGTCAAGGTGGTCTCACAAACCAATGACAACAACAAAGGTGGGCTTCAGGATCACTGCAAACAGGCCTTGAGATCATGGGACATCAACCTGATAAAGCCCCAGGAGGGCTACAGTGCAGACATGAAATCTTCAGCACCATCCTCTTGCTCCACAGTAGTTTCCACTGAAGCAAGGAGTAGACTAAGAAAGTGAAGTTACTAAAGTAGCAAGTGGTAGGAAAGCTGATAACAAAAGTGACAAGAACTAGCAAAACCACTCTAGAGGTAGAAATTTAGTGTCGCTTGTTCACGTGTTTAGATTTACTGTGTTTTGCTGACAGAGCTGGAACACAAATGAGGACTAATAGCAGCAACAAAACGCAGAAGACCATATTCTGGTTCACGTGGGTGACAAAAAGCTCAGACAGTTGTAGGTTATACCCTCACTCCCTTCCATTGCATTGAAAAAGCACCTCTGCATGCCTGACCGTTTCCACCACAAATCCTAACATGAAGGTGTGGTGGTGGGCCTGGTTTGTATACCTCGGTGTGCATCAAGGCTGCAATGACACGGAGCCAAGCACGTTCAGCTCTGCTTTAGGAACAGCTTTGTGCAGCTCCAGTCACAGCCTGACTCCAACACTACAAGCTAAACTGCATTTAAACCAGTGTTGCTGCAGCTCCGGCCTGCTGGAATAAATGTTCAAACACTAATAAGTTCCATTTGAATGAAACTGAGCAGTTACAGTAAACTCACTTCCTACTTCCAAAAGCAAAATTTCCTCTAATTTAATTTAAAATAGCAAATTATTCCTCCCCCCACCCCCCAGCTGAGTACAAACAAACATCTGGAACTGCTGTGTTTTAGGTTTTGTTTATGTAATTATTTAGTGGATGGCCAGAGGGTTAGAAACTGCCAAATAATTCTAGTCTTAGGAATTTACATTAACTAATTTCCATGGGATTCAGGGTTCATTTGCCAAGTTTGAGATACAAGCAAGGCTTTTGCAGTTGAGTTGCAACTCCTGGAAAGAACAGTCAATAAATGGAAATACCAGACATGCATCCCTAATTCATCTTCATCCCCAAATGTTATTGTACTAGGTGAAGCTGTAACATTTAACCCTGCATGAATTATACTGAATAAGAACTGGCAAACAGCTTAAGCCACTCTGTTGCTCCCAGAGTTGTCTTTTGGGGCAAGGATGTAGAAATGACCTCAACATGGTTTTTTCTTTGGTGACTCTAATTTTACAGATAACCAAACTTCCATCTGAGTTTTTATAGGGACAACTCCTATCACACTAACACTGCCAAAAAATCAATTTACTTGGTCAGCTCTTTAAACTCTGAGTCTCTAAAAAGATGGACTTCCAAACCTGTATTTGAGCAGCAAAGCAGGCAGGATTCAAAACTGCAAGTTTGCAACTGCTTGCAGAGTTAAATCTATTGGTCTAACAAACATTTGGCTGCAATGCTGCCCACATGTTGGGAACAGAAGTGCTTTTTGGAATAGGTTAAAGAGGTAATGACCTCTTGGTATGGGGAGAACAGGATCTTAATGTTGGGGAAAAATAAGTTGGTATTAGGAAAAACTCTAGAGATGACAGGTAGACATGATTTCTGAAAAGAAAAGCATATCTACGCAAGTTATTTGTTGTAGACATAGATCACAGAAAATAAATTGTTTAAGGTAGATTAATTAGCTGTGGTTTTGTGCCTGCTTACACTTCTGTGTACGTACGTAGACATACGGACAACAAACATACAACTGTCACGTAAACAATAACTCTGCAGAGAGAAGAATCAAACTGTTGTGTTCAAAAGAAAAATAATTGGTACACATGTGAATTACCTTTCTATAGTGACAAAAAATATATTCAGGTATTACTTGCCCTAATGATACCTCAGTTCTCACCTCCCCACAGCTATCTATAACTGGCATTTTTAAGGCATGGGATTAACAAGGGCTTTCTGGGCTGATTGTTTCTATCCCACAGGCCTTGAAATTGCATGTCATTGCTGTAAATTGCTCATTTACAACATCAGCCACTGCTTCCCATTCCTTCCTTCATGGACTCAAGTTGCGGCAGGGGAGGTTTAGATTGGATATTAGGAAAAAATTCCTTACTGAAAGGGTTGTTAGGCATTGGAACAGGCTGCCCAGGGAAGGGGTGGAGTCACCATCCCTGGAGGTATTCAAAAAGCACATAGGCAAGGCACTTCAGGACATGGTTTAGTGGGCATGGTTGATGGTTGGACTCGATGATCTTAAAGGTCTTTTCCAGCCTAAATGATTCTATGATTCCCTTGCCCAGCTCTCCTTCTCCAGGGCCAGAAGGAAGAGGAATATGAACAGCAAACTCCCCATGGTGAATCCAGTTCCATTACTGAGGTATTTTTCTTCCATTTGGGAGCTGTTCTAAAACCTCAGAGAATTTCAGTTACTGGATATAGGCTTTCAGTTTTGCCTGTATGTTTGCACAGCTTCAAGAATTTTCATCTGACTACTAACTACCAGACTTGCCACTGTGGCAAACCCACACAAGCACAGACGTTTGAGTCTTGCTGAGAATTTAATTTCTCCGTACAGAATTAATTCATGTGTGCAGGTTTTGTTTTATACCCGTTTTGCTTCCGTTCTTGAACATCTGGTATTTTAATCCTCAAGGAAAAAAATCATCTCACCTCTATGTAGAAAAAAATTCTGAAGATCAATATGTCTGTTTTCTCCCTCCCTATTTTTATAGGGCTGATTCTTTCCTAGGTACCCATTAATGTCTAATATCTGAAATGCACTCTGCATCACAAAATGGCATTAAATTTAAGAGTTTCAAGGGTTTTTTTTTATTCAAAGTTAGCTTTGATGTACACAAATTATGCAAAACTGTGATAGAGACTTATGGAAAGGGTTCCATGAAGGGAAACAAAAGCATTTAAAGTTTCCTGTGTACATTTAGATGATTGATTTTGCCTTCTTGATTGATTTCATTTTCCAAATTTGGCATAAACCAAGAATCCCCTCCCCCTCCAAACCAATGTACTGAACCATGAGGGAAAGAGGAGTATGTAGTTTCCTTTCAGTTTCCTCCTGTTATTATCAGGCTATTGAGGAACAGATAAGCTTCCCAGACCAGTGATGAATATAAATCATCTCCTTTTAAATAAATACAACAGTTATGAAAAAGTAACAAATCTGTGATTACCAATCTGTGACTACTCAACTGCATATGGTTGTGGATTCACAATTTACTGAATGTGTACCTGAAAAGCATTAATTTTGTATGTAATCCTTCCTCATTAGGCATCAGATATAGACGCCTACCTGCATTTTCAACCGCAGTTTGCAAACCAACTAATTTCTGAAGAGCTGTCAAAAAATAGCTTTAATGTGATGCTTATTAGTCTTCAACCTGGCTGTTGTAAGCATACTGAGAAGACTGAAAACTGTTATTTGAGTCTCTTATGGGGCATGGTAGATGGTATTGGATGGCGAAGAAACAGCAAAAGACAACAATAGCATTGTTTCTTTAATAGATTCCTATTCTTTACAACATACAGGAAATTTCTAAGCTTACATTACTAATGTGCTGTTATCTTTTATGCATAGCAATACTAGAAAAGCTTTGCAGTAGTTTTCAAGGTAAAACAAGAAAATTGAAACTGAGGCACTGGCTGGTTTAGTGCATTTTTGAAAGTTAAGCTTTTAAAGAAGGTGGTAGGGGGGAAAAAAGCTTGTTCATTACATATCCTCAAGTCAGTCAAGCAGAAAACTCTATTCTGAAGAAAAAATAGCTTTTAAAGAAAGCACAGACTTGCAGCATTTTTCTTACAATTACTGAAAGATTTTGCATCTCACAGCAGTTCAATACCATTGAACAGAAAGTGTAGGCTTGGTATAAATACATAAATCAAAAATTGATTTCTTATTCCAAGATTTGAGAGCCTAACGTTACAGAAAAAAATCAGAAGAATACGGTTGCTGTTTTTTAACCCCCACATTTTAGTCTTTTGTTACTTGATCTTACACTGGTGATCTGATTTCAGCAATAAAAATCCCCATTTTCACTGAAGGTAGAATTCCAACACTATTCATGAACAAGAGAGAGGAGAACGCACAGGAGACAGCATTTCTAAGAACAGTGGATCAGTGAAAACCCAAAAAGGTTAGGATAGGTTAAGAAGTCTAAGACATTAGTGTTCACACTTAAAGCCCTGAAGAAGTGTTCAGTTTAAAAAGCCTATTTACCATGGAATTGCTTCCTTCCCCTTCAGTGGGATCTACTGATTGCTCAGTGCTTCCAAGGACAGCCCTGCATTTCCAATCACTTAGGCATATGTACACCCATGGTCTTCATTCCAGACCCTCTCTTGTGACTAATCGTGAAATTGTCAGATGAGATCAAAGTCATCAGTTTTCTCCCCGTGACAGTGGCAGAGTACAGAGAACAGCTTAAAGGAAGCAATGAATTCACAAGGTATTAATACAGACATGAGAGATTACATTTTCCATAGACTAAGCCACCGCCTTTTGAACAAGATTTTTCTATGCAATGAATTTGTTTCAGAGACAGGCAAATACTACAATATCTTGCATAGCTATGATCTAGCTTCACACCATCTGTGGTAGTCCTAAGGCACTTGATCCTTGTAAATTGTGCGACTTCCATATAAATACTTCCACCTCACCTTTTAGTCTTTGTGTCAAAAAAATAACAAGCAGTATAACTCAAGATTGTTGTTTCCTTGATTTGGCCCTCCTACAATAAGCTGCCCACTTCCTTAGCCTTTATCGCCTTCCACTGTTTGCTTAACAGTCATGTCTTCCCTTAGTTATCGCTCTGCTAAACCATAATAATCTGCCTTGATAAGTCTTTCCAGTCTTCCTGATGATTCCCATGGCTTTTTTCCAAATTCCATTCAGGTTATTCACAGTTTTCAGTGTAAAAATTGTTTTCCTGGAGGTTCATTTACAATGTTATTTAAAGCAGTTTAGGGAAAGTTCTCAACTGTTTTTTGCATAAGCAATAATAGTCTTTTGGATTCCACATTTTGGGGAAGAAGTCTATAAAAAATATTCACCTTAAAATATTTAAGACTGGACATTGGTGAGACATGCTGAACGAGCACTGTATTAGGAGGAGGTTGTACCAGTTAGCTATTGATTCAGCATTAGCCTCGTCTACTCCAAGGCTAGTCCAAAGCCAGCCAAAGACAATGGAAACAAATCTGCTAACCCTATTAAAATTTTTTTGCTGAGTTCATTGAGTCGAACTCCAAGCTATAGTTGTGTTTGAAAAATATTATGACAAAATTAAAGCTCCTTTGTAATTTATTAATAAAGCTACATGCCTGGTTATTGCAATGTTTATTGTCCAAGCATTGACTTGACTACACAGGAATTTCTGAAAGGGTGGAGAAGAGCTGTTTCACAAAAAGGTAGGAAAGAAGTCTTGAAACATGGGAGAGGGAAGGTATTGTGGAACCTTTAAGTGGAACTTCCCCCACCTCCAAAAATTCAGAAGCGCTGGCACCTCAGTCCCTTTGGACGGCTGGAAGCAACAGCCTCATGGACTGCCAGCTGTTGAATCCAGCAAAGGTTGTTTGCTGGAGGTCTTATAGGCCTGCAAAGGTTAAAGAAACTGCCTTTCAGGAGACTCCAAGATCGGTCAGAAATAGAAGAGGATGGGCTTGAATATCTACTGGAAAGATAGACCTACGCATGCATCCAGTGTTTGCTGTTGACGAGTTCTCAGCCACAGCTGGAGTTACAAGGAAGACTACTCTGCATACACACACAGTATGTCTAGCAGCATATTGCAGAGATGCTTCAGTTGCAGTGAGAAGCGTTAATTGCTCTGAGACTATGTTCATCTACTGCTTTCATTATGAATCCAGCAGCATAATGCCTGCAACTACAACACCTGCAACCAAAATTAAACACCTGCTAAAATATTTTGCTTAACTGATGATTGTCATTTAGTCAAAGTAAATAACAAAGGTGGTGTGGTTTTT